>JAJEKB010000592.1:74987-95273 GCA_022393335.1 Macrotrachela quadricornifera
TTTTTTTTGCATCATCATATCTTGTTTGTTCTTTTTATTATATATTCAATGTCAAGTGTGAGAATGTATCACGACTATATAAAGAGTAATAAATTGAAAAAGAAAACAGATTTTACACAAGTAGAAAAAAATTAACAGTAGTGAATTAGGTAAAAAAAAAAGAGTTGAAAAAAAAAACACTAATGGTAAAGTTATTGTGATTTCAGGATAAAAGATTAATAATATCAAATAAATGATTATTAATCAACAGTTTTTGCAATACGACCCAATTCACTGTCTAAAATATTAGAAAGAAATAATAATGAATTATTTGTAATAGAATACAAACCATAAAGATTGGGTGAATCAGATACTAAAGGAGAACCATCAGTATTAGTTATTGTTGATGATACTGATTCAGTTGTTGATACATCATGTACATTTATTGCTGTTTCAGAAGATGTTGGAACATCAGAAGTTGATGATGCTAAATAAATTTTATTTTAGAATTAAATTTATTAATTAGATGAATATAATAAACCTGTCACAGGAATAGATGGATCATCTTCAACTGGTGTAGTTGCAGAACTAATTGTTGTTGTTAGTGGTGGTGGTGGTAATGGTGACGATACAAAAGATGATGCCGAAGGTGTTGTTGTAGATTTTGATAAATTCTTAATTGTTCCTTGTAAATCAGTACGTTCTTGTTGTAAAGCTCGACATAATTTATCGAGTTTATCAAGTTTTATTTCTAATTGTCGTCTTTCTTTTTCTAAAAGTTTATACTAAAATAAAACTATTTAATAAAATAAAATAAAAAAAATAAATATTTTTATACATCTTCACTTGATTTTCTTTGATTTTGTTCAGCAATTTCCCATCGATGTCGAAAATCATTTCTTTCTTTTTCTAATTTTTTTATTTTTTTTCCCATTTTTTCAATTTCACTATGACATGATGTTACCATTTGACTACTTTGTTGAATAGCATTTTGAAATTCTTGATAACGTTCAGAATACATTTGTACTTGAGAACGAAGACTTAATTCTGATGCAGCTAATTCTTCACATTTTTTATACAATACTAAACGTTCAGCTTCACTCTTTTATTTATTTTAAAAAATAAGCATTTAATTTAATTCTTATTTAATTTTTTTTACTTACAACTTGTCGTTCTTGTTTAATTAATTCAGTACGTTCATTAAGTAATGTATGACTTTGTTCTAAACTAGCTTCAGTTAAACGTAATTCAAGTTCTTTTTTCTTTAATGCTGTTTCAATTTCCTAAAAATTATTTTTAATTAAATTTTTATTTTAAATCATAATAAATTTCATTATTACTTTTTCACGTATATCATAATCTTTAACAACAGATGCTAATTGTTGAGATAATTGAGCATTTTGATCACGTAATGAAGTTGATTTTTCACTATAATTAGATAATTGTGAAGCTATTTCATCAATAGTTGTCTAAAAATAAAAATTTAAATCATAAAAATAAAATAAAAGAATGAAAAAAACCTGAAATTTTGTTGCTAATTCTCGACGTTTTGTTTCATCATCACGTTGTCGTTGTGTACTTTCATCCTATAATAAATAGTTAAAGAAAATAAAAAAAAATTTTTTTCTTAAATAATTTTTACACGTATTTGTTGATTATGTCGATGAAGTTCACGACAAAGACTTTCTAATTTAGCTTTAGCTGCTATTGTACGACCATTTTCAAGTAAAACTTGATCACGTTCACGCATTAATGTTGTTGATCGTTTTTCTAAATCATTTGTTTTAACTTGTATTACACGATTTTGTTCTTGTAATTCAGCTATTTTAGTTGCTAATGTTAATAAATTTTTTTGAGGATCAGAATCATTTAAAGTTTTTACAATATTTTCTAAGTATATGGAAAAAAAAAATGTTTAAATAAAAAAAGAAAAAAAATTTAATAAATTTAAATATACTAGCAGCTTTATTAATATTTCGACGTGATTCAGATTCATTATTTGTTGTTGTTATTACTGAAGATGATGAATTAGTAGTATTAGTAGCAGCAGCAACATCACTATTTGCTGTTGTTTTACTATTTGTTTGTTTGTTCTCTTTTGAATTGGCAGCTTAAAAAATGAAAAATTTCATTTAAGATATATTTAACTGGTTAAAATACCTAGTGTTTCGAGTTTCTTAACAAGTTTAGCACCAATTGCTGTTTGTCCAGGTGTACGAGTTGTTGTTGTTGATGATGATTTTGTTTGAGAATCATCTGTATTATTTGTATCATCTACTGATGTTGAAAGATTAATTGAATCAATTATTTGTGAAAGTTGTTCATCGGATGATATTTGATTTGAATCATATGAAAGATTTTCATTATTAATAGCACCATTTGTTGTTTCAGATTCGATATTGATTGTTGAAGTAGTCATTCGAAATTATTTTGTTCAATGAATAATTGAAAAGAAAAGAAATCTAAAATAAAATGAAGAAAAAAGAACAAAAAAAAATTAAAGTATGAATGAATGAATGGTTAAAACAGATATGCAATACACAATTCTTCTTGTTCTTTTTTTCTTCTTATATCTTCAATAAGTTGGGAATATGGAAGCTTCCCAAAATAGAACGGAAGAAAAAGTCATGGTTACATTTTCTCCTTTTTTCTGTTCTCTCTTCTTCTTCTTCTTCTCATAGATTGTCCAATGTCCAGTAATTTGTAAAAAATTTAATTTATTGATTTTTTGAGAAAATAAAATAAGCCTCTCTAAACTTTTTCATTGAAAATTATTATAATTTTTATATGAACATAGAATGTAAATAGGACTGTATAAAGTAAAAATAATTATCTTGTAATTTAGCGACCTCTATTGTTTGATAAACGTAAAAAGTAAAAATGTAACTATATACATGAAATGGAATGGATTGAATGCATAATTTGATCTTGAAAAAAATGAATTGATACTTTTTAAAGATGTAATCACATTTGTCATGTATACTATAGAAAATATTTTTATTTTCTTTATAGCAAATTGATCATTGTATTTGATTCAAATGCTTTTGTCTACTTAATGAAAAGTTTAATTTTTTTGTACTTGATATTGTAGTTTTGAAAAAATAAAACAATTCGATCAAATTTGAATTTATTAATTTTCTTCGATCATTATTATTCATTAGTTTTATTGTTTTGTTTAATTATGTTTTGCAATATTGATTTACATTTTTTATTTTCCGATGAATCTTATCAATCAATTATTATATTCATTGTTCATTGCCTATCAAAAATCAATGAAAAGAAAAAAAGAATTCTCTCAATTGACGCGCTCATTGTTATTTGCTTATCTTATCGAATGAAAAAAAAAAGTATTCATTGATATATTTCTTTTTCATCTATTTTTTTGAATTTATCGATGTGCTTCTGCATGTGTGAACTGTTCGATGCACGTTGGCTTTAGTCTTTTTCTATTTGTTATATATATTTTTTTATCAATACAAATTAAACAAGATTTTTATTATCATTCTTCTCCAATTTTTCGAAAACATCGTTCTATTTCTTTATATGATGATAATCTTATTGATTCATCATCAGAATTATCAACAAAAATAGAATCTAATATTTTCTTTCAAAATGAACCTGTTCCACTTGCATCATCAGTTGTTGATGATCTTACTACTCTTGCATCAGCTGTTTATATAATATCTCTTATTATTATTATTTTTATTCTTCTTGCTTGGATTACACATTATAATGCTCCATGTTCATCTGTTATTACATCTATTTTAAGTACTATTACTGGTCTACCTGAACCTATTATTCATTCAGTTGCTTTTTGTGGTTCATGTTGTATATGGTGTGAAAAAACATGGCTCTTTCGTCGTATTCATCAATTTAATATATTGATATCAAATAAAACCAAACAATTCGTATCAGGTACTTGTAAAGTTTTATATGATACAATCTGTCCTTGTTGTCGACCACCTGATACACCATCAAATCGCTCTATTATTGGTAAATTCTAAATTTATATTATATTAAATTTATTTCATCTTTATTCTTTTAAGGTTCATTACCAGCGAGTATTATTGCAATGTTCAATACATCTGATACTCCTAATCCATTATTACCTAAATCTACTGTGACGAGTAAATATTAGTTCAATTTTCTATGATCTATCTATTGTTTTTTCTCGCTTTTAGCTGTAGAACCTACTTCTATGTCACCAAAACCTTTAAATGTCAATGTTGATTTCCATTCTCAATCAACAACAGAATCATTGATCGAAAATCAAAGTTATTTAACGTCCAATGTAGCATCAATTGAGACAAAGATAAATACAAATCAACTAGATAAAAATAGATCAATATATGAGAAACGTCGTAAGCGACCACGAAAACGAGCTCAATTGAAACAACGATCAGTCATTAATGACTCAACTCACACTGAAGAACAGATTGATGATATTATTAAAGATGAAAATGCAGATGAAGAAGAAGAAGAAGATGATGATGATGATGAAAATACTAAAATTTATTGAAAACGCTCTTTGGCTTCTTGACGTTCTTGCCAAACAGTAGCACCAGAACAAGTACAAAGACGTTTTGTATTTTCAAAAAGTCCAGCTGAACGAGCAATAATACCACAGGCAACGAGTCTAAATTTTACAATAGAATTATATATTTTTATTTGAGATGAAGAAAAATAAATAAAAAGAACTTACTGAGAATTAGAATTTTGTACGGCAAATGATCGTCCAATAATATCAGGTACTCGAATATGTCGATTGAGTAGACGAAAATTAGCAGTACCCTGTTCATCAGTCATTACTCGACCGAGATTACCACTTGGTTCACTAGATAATTTTTCATTTATTGACAACTTTGAATCATAATAATCACCACAACTAAACAATAATAATACTTATTTATTTATTCTTTTATTTTATTATGTATATAATCAATACCTATCACATCCATTAGAAAGATCACCATATTGACGTATATTGATGTGAGCTGGAGAATTAGGTAAAAGACCATCAACAGTTCCTTCAATAATACATTGTTCATCATTGGCTTGAATAAATCGAACTAAACCATGAATACGACGTTCCAATGGTCGATTCATATTACTATAAAGTGCTGAAACTGCAGCACCTAAAGGTTTTCCTATATATATATACGAAACAAAAATTATATTCTATTGAAAAATAAAAATAAAATAAAAAAAATTCTTACCAGCCCCTAAAAGTACAGCATCAGTATTAAGTGATCGTTCAATTAATTGTTGAACTTTCAATGATTGTAATGTTGTATCCAAAACTACTCGTTTTGAAGATAGATCAATATTGATATTATTAATGTCTAAAATATATTTATTTAAAAATTTCGTCTCATTCAATAACTAATTTTTTATTTAACCTTTTTGATCAGTTAATGTTTTTCGTAATTGATCAACTTGTTCTTGTTTATTTAAATCAACAAGAAATTCGAGCTAAATAATTAAAAAAAAAAACAACAAACAATATTTTCATTTAAATTAATTTAATTCTAATATTTTACCTTCGTATTAACTGATGATTCTGATTCAGTCATTAGTTGTCTAAAATAGCACAAGATATATGTAGAAATTGGGAAAGCAAAAAGCAGTCGAATGAAAAATGATCGAAAATTTGTAATAAAAGAACAAAAAACCTTTTTCATAAGCAGAAGCTCAAATTCGATATTGTATCTGGAAACTGAGAATCAGGACGAAAACAAAATTTTTAGATATGTTCTGAAGAAAAGCAACGTTAGTCGAATAAGTAGAATTTTATATTTATCTAACTCACTTTTCTGAAATACTGTCTGTATCTAGTATAAGCAGATTAGTAAAATTAGTTTGTATTTCATCTTTATACATAAAAGCTCGAGCTTCTGTCTTAGAAGAATCTTTTGTTTTTCTATTGCAAATTTTCATTCGATCATTTTTCGTAAACCCGTAGAAATTTTTATTAGAAATAACGCATTCTATATTGAATATTGATAGATAAGAACAATAAGATTATATGACAGATTAATGATATCTAAAGTGAAATAACTATTATCAACTATGACAATGATTATAAAGAACATATACAAAAAAGAAAAAGAATATCTGAATTAATTCTGTTAATTTATTTATTAATTGGTGGTGTTGATGTTGTTGGTGGTGGTTTACGTGCTGTACGTTGTTTTTCAAAACGATTTTCCATTTCAATTAAAACTTGTGGTGAATAACGTACAACTAATTTTACACTGCCTTGTGCTTGTTTAAGTAATTCAACTGCTTTTTCATGATATTCATTTTCAACTGATACACCATTAACTGATAATAATTGATCACCTTTTTTTAATCCACCATGTTTCCAAGCAACACCATTCGGAATAATACGTGAAATATATATAGGTGAATTTTGTTCACGTCCACCCATTACATTAAAGCCAAGACCTTCTTGAGTTTTAGGTAATTCAATTACACGTGGATGTGAATGACCTTCACTAGCAGCAAATGCAGCGACCTAAATTAATATTTTGATAGAAAATAAAAATTTTTTTTTTTTGTCTTTTTTTTTCTAACTAACCGTTGCTTTAGCAGTTGCATTAGCTCGAACTTCTGGTGAACCAGTTATTTGAACAGTTTCATATATTTTTTCATAAACTTCCAAAACAGCATGAAAAAAATCACTCTGTAATATACGTTGCAATTCAAGTAATTTTGCTTCTGGTATTTCACTTGTTGAACGTAAACGATCAAGGAGAAAAATAGCTCGTTCAATATCTTTTTCTAAATTAAGTGAGGATTCACCTGTTACTGCAGACATTATCTAAAATTTAAATATCAAACTAAAGTAACTGAAGAAGTCATATAATATTAAAATCTATCAGTAAAATAAAAAAATTAATTTTAACGGGTGATCCTAGGTAAACAGTACCCTCAGTATTTTTAGAATATTTTGCTCAAATTGTGATGTAGATATTTCAATTCTTTTGTTAAAATATAAGTCTTTACAAAACTGTTTGAAAAAAGCTGTTTCAACGAATAATTATGAAATTATTTTGAAACAATATTCTAATACTTTCATATTAATATTAATGATTTTTCAGCACTGTTTCGATCCTATATAAAGTGGAAGAAATGCAATATTTATTTTTCTAAAAATACACATTTGAAAGTATACCCTTTCAGAGCATTTTAGTGTTGATAGGAGATAATTCTATAGTTTTTGGGTGGAATAGTTGCTTTCAAACAATTATGAAGAGCATTGTATAGGTTAGTTTTTGAAAAAAAATTCAAATATCTACGTTACAATTCGAACGAGATATTCGAAAAACACTTAGGATACCATTTATCCTGGGCCATCCGTTACTTTTCATTATTGTTCGAATTAAATTAAATATATTAGAATATATAATGTATATTCCTATATATTTTAATCTAAAAAGAAAGAACAAAAATGTAAAAATGTAATATTGATTAATTAAAAAAAAATTATTTTTGTGAATGAAATTAATATAAATACAATAATAAATTAATATAGTTTGCGTGTTTTTTTTTTCTCTATCTTATATGGAATCTAAGTAATAGAAATAAAAATTATCATTCAATAACAAAAAAAAAGAAAAGAGAAAGAAAAAGAAAAGAATTTAATGTTTTGTATTTGTTTGTCCATTAGTTATTTTATTTTGTATTGTTGAATTTGGATGTAAAGCTTTTTTAATCATTTGTTCATATTTATTTAAATCAAAATTTCCACTTTCACTGGCTGGAAAACTTCGATGTTTTAATTGTAATAAATGTATATAATCTTGTTCAGTATATTCAGGTCCATGTTCTTCAATAACAGTAAGAATATCATCTGGTTTTGTTGCATATAATAATTCATAATAACGATGTGCACGCATTAATTCTGCATCTCCAACTGTTCGAATTTGTGTTAATGTTTGTTCAATAGCAAATATATTTCGACACATTTTAGTAACACCTGTTTCACTTATACGTACAAAACGTGGTGCTGAACGAATTAATATTGTTGCTAAAACAAATCCAAGACCTTGAAATAAAAATGAAAATTTTTTTTCATTTAATGATGAATGTAATGTTTCTTGTAAACGTGTTAAATCACGATTTAATGTCATTATATTTTCATCTGGATCTGTATCAATAACAGATGCATAATGTGATGCATTACGAAATAATAATGATAAATGATAAAAACAATGAAGACGTATTTCAAGAAATAAAACAAGTAATATATCATATGATAATGTTAATGTTGTTTTCATTGCATTAGAAAATATTTCTAAATTAACACGAGATAATTTTAATTGATCATATTGATGATGATTTTGTTTTAATGATCGAGATGTATAACCTGTTGTTACTAAAAATAAAGAATTTTTATTTTAAAATTTCAATATTAAAAAAGAAAATAAATAGAGTAAAATATATTCCATCACCATATGGGTTCTAATACAAATGAATATTTGAAAAATCAGATTTTCGGACTGAATCTAAGTTGATCTCATTAAACTTCATTTATCAGCAATACATTTAAATTAAGATAGATTTTAGGGTTTTTTTTCTCAGTATCAAAAGTATATATATTCTCCTACATGCGTCAATGTAGCTTCGATGAAACAAAAACATAGATTCATTATATGATTTCTCTGTTTGGTTATTCTTCTTTCTTCATTATCTTTTTGAGTTTTGCTTGCAATTGACTTGTGGATGTCATGAAAAGTAATGAATATAACTTGATATCTATCATACTTTCACTTTTGAAATGATTTTTAAAGAACTAAACAGTTTCATAGAGAAGTTAATGACAAGAGTTTAAATCCAATCCGAAATTCTATTTTATTTTCAAAAAAATTATTTGATAAAATTCGATTTTATCAAATACTTGAGCTATGCACAATATTCTTCAATAATAAACTTATTGTTAGATATTTTTGTTTTTATGTACATGCTTTTTTTTCATTAGAAGAATTAATTTAAAAAAGAAAAAGTATTACTTTTATATATGTATTATGAGATTTTTGAAATCTCAATAGAATAAAATACTAAAATATAAAATTTTATGATATTGAATATTTAATTAATTTTTTAAAAATTTCTTTTAATTTTAATTAAAATCTAATATTTTTTTTTTACCTGTTGTTTGTGTTAATGCATCAAGATGTTTTGTATCATTTAAACATTTATCTAATATATCAAAATAATATGATAATTTACAATATAACCAATCAAGACTTTCATGAATATTAGCTAATAATTTAACATGTTTATAATTAGTACAAATGTCATCTAAATTCATTTCATTTTGACTAAAATTAATTAATAATGTTTCAGTTTCTTTTGTTTGACGAAAACGTACATTATCAGCATTATCATCTTGATTATCATTATTTGTTAAATGTTGTTGTTTAGCCATACGTATAAATGCATCAAATGCTGGTAATGTACGTAAATGACGATTTATATCAGGATCTTTAACCCATTCATTTGAATAAATTGATGTACCTGGTGAATCATTACGTTCAACAATTGATAAAAATAATTTATTACATGATTCACGATGTTTAAATAAAAGATCAATAATAGCTTGACAAAAATCATCAGCATATGGTGGAAGACATTTAACTAATGCACATAATTCTTCACATGATTTAAATATTAAATATGTTGATTGAAGTATTGGAATAGATAATTGAAGTTGTTTTTGTAAAACAGTTGGAACTAATTCCGCAAGACGATTTTGATCAGCAATTATTGTTGTTGATGATGATAATTGTGCAGATTCACATATATCTTTTATTACACGACCAATAAAACGATCACGAATAAATTCAGTTAATTTTCTAAATAAATTACAGATAAAAAAAAAATAAAATTTTTATAAATTTTTTTTTATTAATACCTATCAAGAATACGTTTAGTTGGATGTAGTTTAACATTTCCATCAATATCTTCAATAATTCGTTGTAATATATCATGTACAGCTGTTATATTACGATAATTTGGTTTACATACATATTGTTTATAAGTTGTTGATGGAATTGTTGTTGTTTCTTGTTTCATAACAAATCGATTTTGTTCTTGTAAATAAGATGTCATTGAATTAAATTGTGCTGATTGAGAAAATTCAAAAACACGTGGAATTTGTTGTGAACGTGGTGGTGCTTTTTTTGTTAAATATTGAGAAAAATCAACAACTGAATGATAATCTGTTGAATTTAATGCTGATGAAGAATTTAATGATGTTGTATCAAGTGTATTATTATAATCAATATATTCATTTAATACTTCACTAAGAACTTGTTGAAGTGTTTCCCAAACAAGTTCAATTGAAAATAAATATGGAATTTCAAATTGCATTGGAATTGGAAGAATTTGTTTTTGATCTGATTTTATATCTTAATAATAAAAATAAATAGATTTTTATTATTTCAATTTTATTAAAAAATAATCGAAAAATTTTCTCTTGAAATAGATCGATAGTAAGACAATATTTTTTTTTGTTATTTTGAAAGTAGAATAAAATTTAATTTGATTAATATTATATATACCTCGTTGATTTTCTGCTGTTTGTATTCCAATATATTCTTGCTGTTGAATTTGTATAGGTGCTTGATGTTCTTGTATTAATTTTAAAATATTTAATAAATATTCAATATTTTTAACAACAAGTTTAAATTGTTCATAACATGTTTCTAATAAATCTCTTAAACAATCTGGATTATTTCCTAAATGATTTTGATGAGAATTATTTGAATGTAATACAAAATTATTATCAACAATATGTTGTGTTGTACGTAAAACAATTCGATGAAATTGTTCATGTAATTGTTTTTGTGCATAATCAAGTGTTTCATTTAAACGTGATAATATTGATAATGATTGTAATAATACATCAAGATATAAATCTGGTGCTTGATGACGTATATCAACTAACATATATTTATCAGGTATAATAGATAATGAATGGGATTCAAATCCTAATTTTCCTGATTCAAATTCTTGATCAAGTTGTTTTCTTAAAAGACGATTTTCACGTATACGAGATAAATAATTATGATCATTTTTATTTGTTGTTATTGTTGTATTTGTTGATGATGATACATTTTTATTTCCAAGTATATCACGACATGGTTTTTCAAATAATTGATTTATTAATTCTACACGTAATTGATGTTCTAATGATAAACGTTCATCTTTTAATTGTATATCAATATCAGATAATGCATTTATTAAACGTAATTCTTGATGTTCTTTTGCTTTTATTAATAATAATGATGCATGTATATATAAATATTTATTTAAATAAAATTGTAAACGTATTGGTACATGTTTTAATTCATCAATATTTTGATAAATTTTAACTAAAGCATTTTGTTCAGATGTTAATAACCATAATTTACGTATATCTTGTCGTTTAAGTAATAATAAATTTTTACATTCACGTAAACGTTCACGTACATTTTGAACACGAGTTTTTGATTGTTCAATTGATGTATATATATCAGAAAAATTTGTTATTAATTCTGTTAAATCAGTTGCAGAAGATTTTATACAACGATCAATATTTGTATTTGAACGTTGAAAACGTTCATTGACAAAACGACGTTGTTGTTCACGAGCCTATTTTTTCAAACAAAAGAAAGAAAAGATTAAATAAAAGAAAGATAAAAGAAAATAATACTTCGCTATTTGTATTCAAATTTAAATCACGAATTATTTTCATTAAAATAAATGTTGTTGATTGACGTTCCATTTTGTTCGATTGCTTTTATTAATAGAATTAGATTAATGATATTTTAAGAGAAAATAAACATACCTATACCTATAACCTAATTCAAATATATAACGATGATGAATAACTTGATTATTTGTTTTCATTGGTTTCTTTTTTCATCCAATGATATTTTGTATTAAATCCTTCGCGAAACAAAGAAGACATACAAATCATGAATTTGGCAAATCATGTATTAGCAGTAGTTTAATGATATAATTCAAGAGCAGCGTTTCGAATGGAATTTTGCCATAAAATGTTTTCGTACACTCTGCTCAACTGAGCAAAGTGTACATGTACACCTAACTTTATTAAGCAAAATGTATCAAAGTGTACAAATTGAGGTTTATCATAATACTAGAAAGACTTATATTGATTAAACAACAAGAAAACTAACCTTTATTGGCTATATATTATAGATTTTGATGATATTTACTTATTTTGCAAAAAATGCTTTCTTATGAATAACACAACAGCGCAATAATATAAAAAGACGTGTGCAAAAACTTACTTTCTATCGATAGATGCCACTTCGTTTTCCCATTTGTTTTTTGTTTATTTATAGTCACGCTTCATCAATCAAGCAATTTCTTTCAATTAATTTTTATAAAAAAATCATATTCATGTACATTTATGATACAAAATAGCACAAGAATATTCTGAGTCACTCTTTTCCTATCGACAGCGATGCACACCAATGCATGGATTAATAGACGATACTGTAGATTAGTTCAACTGTAAATATTTCTTTCGTTCGACTATCATTAACAAAAAGGAAGCGAGTTCTTTTATCATGAATCGAATATGTCTACTTTGTTATGGGCCAAAGGTTATTGATTCATAATATTTAATATTTATGTAAAATGGACAGTTATAAATTACTTAGATCTAACCAAAAGTTCTGAAAACATTAAATAAAAATATGAAGATAAAAAGATACTTTTTATTTTATTTTATCAAATATTGTGGATAGTTATCATTATTATTTATATCAAGTTTGATCCGTTCGACACAATTTGTTAAAAGTTTTTTTCAAGTTTTTTTCGAAAAACTTTTTTAGTACCTTGGTTCTCGCATAAGAAAATCACATTTCATTTGTTTTAAAATTCGGCAAAATTTTATTCGATCATATCCAAAGGTGTAGAATTTGCCGTAAAAACGAGAAATTTTCCCAACTGAAAAAAGATAAAAAGTAAGGCTTTCGTATATGGAGTATATGTTTATAAAGAAAGAACATTGAAACAGAGCTAATTAAGACAAGTAGCGTGATTAAAAAAATAATGCGTTCTATTAACCATCGACTAACTCCGGTAATCTTGGCACTTGTCTTTTTCTCAAACGATTTAGTACAATTGCGTCAGGTGATATAAGTTTCCATATTTGATATTGTTCACTTTTTTTATTTCTTAGACTGAAAGGATAGGGTCTAGAAGACGAATTCACCTGTATCTGTCTATTCGTCTGTCGGTATCGCGGACAAAATGACCATTCAAAGCTATAGTTCGAATATAGTCCAAATAAACATGGAGAAGACTATAGTAGTCGTCTAATCACTATAATTTAAATTAATCAATCATTATTGATTAAAAATGACTATCACTGTTTAATTATTTATTTTGATTGGATTGCTGTTCAACGCTGCATCAACAATTAGGTGCTTTATCAATAAATTAGAATTTTATAAGTGAATATAAACATAAAATTATAATAAATAAAAACCACATTCTTTTAATAGTGTGATCAAATTTTTTTGCGAATAGAAACATCGCTCAAATAATATAATTATCAAAATTCGAATTGTTGTTTACAATATTATTGTAGTAGTTCACAATAAAATATAAAAACGTTTTAAATAAAAGAGTAGTACCCAAACGGTTATATACATAAAAGTTCATGACACCGGATGTAAAGGGTTTTCGTGTTTGAGTAGTATTTTTCTCACGATTTGGCATCGATATTGATACGCATGCAAAAAATGCTTATAGAGAGGCAGTTTAAACTCAAACAAAAAGTCATACGAAATTATTTAAAGGATATGACTTCTGCTTATCATAATTTTATGTCCAAACTCACTTGTAAAATTCGAATTAATTGACAAAGCACCTAGTTATTGATACAACATTGAATAATAAGTTAATAAAAATGAATAATTAAACAATGATCATCATTTGTAACCAATACTGGTGGACTAATTTAAATCATAATGACGTGATGATCTTTATGATCTTCTCCACAACTGTTGCAGCTATAATTACCAGACGAACACTATGATCATGTTATTATGTTACACGCAACCATACATATTGAATTCCCGTTCACATCTGTGGCCAATTATACGACCTTGTAATTAACAAATTTCCAAAAATTTCCCTACTTAACAAGTTTTCAAAAAATTTCCCCAAGCTCGCGCTTGCGCACACAGGCAGATTCAGCACCTCTGTATCTAACCATATAAATATATTGGCTCTGACATTTGTAAAAAAAAACCTGTGCTAGATTTGCAAAATTAAGTTTCGACTTTTAATCATAGTTCTTGGCAAATTATTTTGTGACCCAATGCTTTGTTCTAAATATGATTTAAAACCAGTTGCTTATTCAGTTTTCTATAACCTATCAGGAAGACTAAGTTAGAAGATTCTATCGCGTAATATATTTTCAAAAAAGAGGAATCTATAAAAAGTTGCGAAATTATTTGTTTTCAACGTGAAAAAAGGCCTAAGAAAATGCAAGGCATACATATTCTTGACTGCCTTGAAATTCTCTATCAAATAGTATATGATTTGGAAAAAAAATTTTTTTTACTGTAATTTTGCTTCCGAGGCATGTTAGAATAAACATAATTACACAGTAAATCAAAATTAAATAGCTATTAATAGAAAAAGTTTATATGCATCAGTGAGAAGAATAAAAAAAATCATTACCTGATTAAAATGTCTCTTCTTGAACAATTTTAAACTACTTTCAAATATGTATCTATTTCATTTGTAAAACATCGATATTTTCTATACCTAGAATTGATGTAATCTTATTGATTGATGATTCTGTCAAATACTTTTGACATAACAAATAAATTCAGAAAGTAGGCAGTTCAACTAATATGTATTGATTCTCGTAGTCAATTAAGTATTCATAATGATCATAATTTGTTTTATTGACAGGTCTCTATATACAGATTTTTTATTTATATAAACAAATATATAGGAAAAAATACTACATTTTTGTTTTTTAATTAGAATTGAGAGCTTAGAAAGATGTTCTTGAAGTTTGTACGCATAAATAAAACCTTTGTACATAGAAATCTATCAATTTAAACAAAATAGTTTATAAAACCGAATCGAATAGTAAAGGCATACGTAAGACTTTTAGGATACACTATGTAATATAATTGATTTTATCATTAGAATCACATGAATTATGTTGAAATAATCAATATTCTTGTTCATATATAAGATGATTTTTGAGAAAGCAGATAGTATTTATTAAAAATAAAATAACACTTAATAAGAATAATAACACAATGTAATAGAGAACGACAAAAAAAATAATATTCTGTTACACAGGTAGATTTTTGTCATTGAATTATGATTTACCATAAATAATCTTCGTCTCTCTTATTTCTTTCTCTTTATATTGTCTGCTATAAATTGTATGAATGATATAGACGTAATAGTAATTTTTATATTTTTTATAGGCAACGCAAAATATTCTACTGCCTTTTTATTATTTCTTTTTAGAAATATAGAAACAGTGTTTTCGTTGAAGAGTAATGTACAAAGTTTATCATACATTTACATCCATATCTACAATATAAGAATAATAGATAATTTATTTGAAACGGATAAATGTTTATATAAAACTATGTTTTCTTCCAGGTTGAAATATATAATCATCATTCAATATCAGTGCCTATGACATTTGATACTGGGCCTAAAGGATGAATTTCATTTTTATCACTGTTACACAAAGTTCTTAATAGTCTCCAACACTTTTTTGAGAAAAAATGTTTCACTTGACGACGATATCGTGGTGATGATGCTAAAAATATATAAAAACTTATCTAAAACAAAAATTTTATGGAAATTTTGTAGAAAATAGAAATAAATATCTCACAGTATAATTTAAATTTGTTAATGATGCTATTATTGAAAATATCAATTGTTCAATAGCATATTGATAAAGATTTTCTGAAGTAGTTGTAACATTAAGCATATAAATACGATAAATAGTATACGGTAATAAAATTGATACAAAACAAATGACACGCACAAAAACCATTGCTGTTAATTGTCGATCTAAACGACGACGCGTAGTAGATACTTGACGTCGAACTAATAGACGAACATTTCGATATGCAAAAAGACTGAATAATGATGAAGAAAAAATTGGTAACAAACCATGTAAAATAGGATAATAAAAGAAAGAATAGTAATATTTTAATTCAACACTTATCATCATACAGACATTTGATGAAACAATTTGATAAAAAATACCATATGGTATAGTATGAATTATCCAAATACAAATAGCTACAAATGTTAGACGATGAGCGAATTTTAATGTACTGATTTTTCGTATAAAAAAATGAGGATTTGTCGAAAGAAATTGATCTAATGCAACGAAACATACCATTGACGTTGATAAAAGTCGAAATATTTGAGTTAACATAGGTTTTAGTTTGCACCAAGCAATAAAAATATTTTCCAACTTCGATTCATATATAACTGGTAAAAGATCAATAGTAAAAAGAATTGATAATTGACATGTATTAACAATAGATTCCACAATTAGATAGAAAGCACATTGATTAGATCGAAAGACTTTTAAAGTAGTAAGAACACAAAGATTTATACAATTACCAATACTTCCAATAATGAATATACTTATTGTAAAATACAATGAAAAATGTCCTGCAAAGGCAAGAATTTCAACAGCTGTTGGCATGATAGATACAAAATAATATCGTTAATTACACAAGTTGCTATCTTTTTACAATGTCTTTTTTTCTTGTTTTTGTATTTCTTTCCCTTTTTTTTTTACATTTTTACGCATTTCACTTGTTTGGTGAAGCATAATGAACACTAACAAATGTCTCATCATTTTCTATTGGATGCTATAAAATTAACTTAATGAATACAGATTGTATTCATCTATATAGCTTATCTTTGCAAATAATTTAATTTATATTTAAAAAATAGGATATATAGTCTTCTTGATGTGAGATGAATAGTTATAGAAATTCGAAGTTTCGTTTATATATAAATTGATGAAATTAAACATTTTCTTTACATAATTATTTCTATTATATATATCAAAAGATATTTTTTTTTGTGCCTTTCAAAGTACATTTCCAAACTTAGAAAATAATTTATCTATAAAATTGTCAAACGATTCATGTTCTAACATCACAAATTACATAGAAGGTAATCAAATACAACTTTTGAATATTGTCTTTACTTATTATGATAAATATCATGCTTTGAATATTAAATTTTGATGCAACGTGGCTCTTAGAGACAATACCATAGTTTAAAGGAAGAATCTGTCTGACTTTTTTTAATTTCATTGAAATTTATCTCTTATGGATTGGAAAAAAGTCTCTTTTTTCAAAGTTGAACTATAAAACAATTTATCTATATTATAGCATATGTAAAGTGCCAATTAGTCAGTGTCATCTTTTTGAAGATGTAGTTGAATCTATCGTAATTTACACTGATTGGTTTTTAATTAAAATCTATTATAAATAGGAACATATCTTTCAAAGGAATGACTTATAATTCAATTGGATCTAAGCCTTACTATATTATTTCAAATATCTAACGTAATATTCGAATATATAAGTCCTTGATAGTTTCTTCTTATAAAAATCGAGAAAAAGATATATATTAAACTTAGTATTTAGCACTGTCAGTTATTGACATTAGATATTGGTCATAAAATACAGCTCTATATGATATATATTGCGCTAGCTTACTACTGATTTACGTTATTATAAGAAAAACAGAAAATGTATTTTTATAATTCAAATTTATAAAAAAAATAAATCTCCGAATACAATATAATAAGTGACAATTATTTTGTTAAATGTACAAATGATATGTATGGTCTTTGCCAAAAGCACTTTTTAGTCATGTAAAGCGCCCAAAAGTGAGAGTGAAGATAAGAATAAATTGTCTTCTTCATGCTTAACACGTCTGTACAAGAATTAAAGAGTCCATACACTCTCAAATGTCTTGTGAAGCTTTCGATGAAATACTTTTCAACAAAGAGCATTACAACCGTAAAAACTTCTTCACAATTGAAAATTAATAGATCGTGAAATTCAGCTATTATAATAAATACATTTTGACATTAATCTATTCTTTTCTATTTTAGTGATGAAAAAAAAATTGTGGTATAATACAAAAACTATATAAAAGTTTGATGAACTTATTTTTCTACTTGTTTCAAATTCAACAATACTAAAAATAATATATTTCATATTTAGATTCGTGTTTTTGAAAAAACCACGTAGCAAACTGATTTCTGTAAAACATTAAAAAAAAAACTTTTTTTCTTTGTTGAAATTTTTATTTAATTCAGATGTCTATTAAAAGTATCAGATGAACAACATCACTGATAATTTTTGTTTTTATATCACTGTTTGTTACTATTTATTTATTCTTGTGAAAGTAAAAAAAAACTCATCACACTCATCTAAATTTTTCTGCATGAATGCAGCTTATAAAAACAAAAGAAATGTAATAAAGTGACAAGCACAAAAATAGAAAAACGATGTAGAGTCATTAATTATGCCATACTGTTCTTCAAACTGAACCAGCTTTTACAATTATAAGATCTTTTTTCTCCTGTCATATATGATTATTTTTCACTAATGAATATAATAATGAATTTTCTATACTGAAGCCTTGACGAAGTTGACCGATTTTAATTTCATTTACAACTTACGCAGAACAGCATTCATTTATATGTCTACCTTACAGAATAATAAAAATACATAGTTCATAGACATAGATCTTGAAATTATATATAATTTTAATTTTACTCAATATCAAGATAAGTTTGCAACCTAATAAAACATTTTAAAAGTTTCTCTAATTCAAAAATTTCTAATTTTTTTGTACAATAGCTTAATTAATATCACAGCTTTCTTCTTTACTGAACTTTGATTACAACAGAAGAAACAAATTTTTTTTCTTTTGATTCAAAACATATCTAATGAACTTCAAAAGAAAATCACAAAGCATTGCCTATTCAAAGCAAAAGCTATGTTTGTTTTTTTTAAGAATAAGTATTAGACTAAAGCAACGTGAAACGCATGGATTTTAGATGCGTTTCATCTGAATTGCAAATAAAAACGTAGATACGATCTTATACTCTCTCATTTCTAAATATTTTTCGAAGATACATAGGTGATACAAGTGCCTATGTCAACAATATCATTAATCGAGCACTAGATTTATTACTTGGTGATTTCTTCAGCAAATTTGTGGTCAATGAATTCTTTATAATTTATGATAGTATGATTATTTTGTTTCAATAAATAAATACTTAAGGCAAGATCTTTATGACTTTTTTTAAGTTTTAAACGTTGTGTACATATGAGACTGATGTCTAATTAGTATAATATTCTGTCATATTGACAAAATTTGATCTACTATTCAATAGTACTGAAAGTCGTAAAAGTTGTCAGTGATAGATTGATGACGAATTATACGTTTTTTGAACTAGATTCTCGAGACATTTAAATCTTTCTTATCGATTGTACTTGTCAAAATTACTTGTGCAAAATTAGATTGGACTTGTGAAATATTTTACACATTTGTGTAATCTGTTTTTAAATTTGGCGAACTGAAATTGATCTCATCTATTTTCAAAAAAATTTATCCGTTAGTAAACTTTATAAGAAAACACAACTAGCTGACTTGAACAACAAAAGTCTGTTTCATTAATCCTAATGGCAACAATAAAAACACACAATCTTTGTTTTACACAAGTGGCCTCAATAACTTTTCACTACACGCTATATTGGTATTTTCCTCAGTTAAGTTAAGAACTCGATTACAACAAAATAAATAAAAGAACAAATCGAATAAATAGTTCGAAAACTGATGTCTTTATATATTTTATAAATGTTCATCATCCAAAATCAGTACCAGATTCAGTAGATATTCCACCCGATGGTTGAATTATATTTTGACGTCCATGATATCTCTGTTTCAAAGATTGCCAACATTTTTTTATAAAATAATATTTAACTTGATGACGATATCGCGATGATGTTGCCAAGAAAATATAAAAACTTATCTAAAATCATTTTTATCTAAGATTTGTTTAATAATTTAAAATAAAAGAATTACCGCATGAATGACGTAAGCTAATGAAGTACTGATTGCTTGAATCCACTGATTAGTAGCATATTCAAGAGTATTAGCTCGAATGATTGTTAAATTAAGTAGTGCAATTCGATGAATTGTGAATGGTAATTGTAATAAAACAAAAAAGATTACTCGAACAAA
>JAJEKB010000592.1:95283-179086 GCA_022393335.1 Macrotrachela quadricornifera
AAAAAAAAGGAATAGAAAGCAGTTGTGACTATTTATTTTAGTGAGACTAGAACTCGTAAAAAACTGTAAAACAAATGTCAGAAAAAAAGAATTTTTTTTTATATTTAAAAAATATAAATTTAGATGTAAGTTTTTTTTTGAATACTAACTTTAAATTGTTTCAGGCTTGAACAGATCATCTATTCATTATCAACATGTATTTCTTCACTACCATTGGTGTTTTAATGCTACAATTCATGGTATTAATCAAAGGTGATCTTGATCCATGTCCTGTGTCATGGCGATTACCATGTCCACTTCCTCCTTGGCCACCAACATATAATATGCAATTATCAACACAACATTATTTTTATTCTAGTGTAGGATATTATGATAATGAAACACTTACTTTTGCAGCATTACATGGTGTAGTTGGTGTTGATTGGGCCAATCATTATGATCTTCCAATGCATCGAGAAGAAACATTAGCTCAACAAGCAACTTATATTAAAGCTGTTAATCCAAAAACTCGTGTATTTGTTTATCGTCAATCTGAACTTGCAATTAATATTTTTGATAATGGTGCAAAAGTAATGTATGATCCTTCGAAAAAAGATGATTGGTTTGTTGTATTTCCAAATGGTACTATTTATAATGATTCTACTATGGTTGGTAAATATCGTATGGATCAATTTTGTTGGGATCATAGAAATCCAGATGTACGAGATTATTTTGTAAATTATTATGTTGGTAGTGCATTTAATCAATCAATTGTTGATGGTATTTTTTATGATGATGATGGAGGTATTTGGGATGAACGATATAACTATCCAAATTATACTGAAGAATATCGACAAGCTGTTGATGCAGCTCAACAAGTATCATTAAAACGAGCATGGGAACTTGGTCTTAAATACAATAAACATGCATGGCAAGCTTGGTTAACTCCAACAATACCTACTAGTCAAGATATACCAACTGTATGTGCAGAGAAGATGAAAACTGCAATATCAATGAAAAATGTTCCCGTAACTTTTCCTGCTATGTATAATGGAGCATGTGATCATCCATGGGAAGAATGTAAAGATCTTAAACAACAATTAGCTGCATTTCTAATTGCTCGTGGAGATTACTGGCTATTTTTTACACCAAATTCATGGTGGAAAGAAGGATTTGAAACTGATTATGGTGTACCTTTAGCTGATGCTTATGAACCTTTTCCAAATTTTTTTGTACGAAAATGGAGTAATTGTACGGTTTATCTTGATTGTAATAATTTTGTTTCGGATATTATTTTTCCTCCTTCTAAAATATCAGTTGTTCATGAAAAACCATCACATGATTTGCCTATTTTTCTTAAATATTTCTATTATTTTTATCATACTGTATGTCGATTTTGTCGTATGTTTTTTTCCTAAATTCTTTTTTTTGAATAGAATGATAATGAATAAATTTTTTACTTGTAGGTGAATATAGAACATTCTGGGATTATTTTTTTTTATCCTATTTATTTCATTTAATAAAATATTTGTTTTTTTTTATAATATTGATAATAATTCAAAAAATCTAGTCTCGATTCGACTAGAATCACTTTTTGATGTTCCTTCTTTTTCGATCAAGACAAATACGTGTATCAAATTCAATAAGAAATTGACGAATGTACATATGCAATAAGTCAATCTTTGTTGTTGATGAATTATTATTATTATTGATGGAATCAAGTGTTGCAAGTAGACTTTCAGCAAGTGCAATATTTGAATCTAATTTATTTGTAATTTCTGATAAATCAGACGAATTTGTAGTCGACAAAGATATAGTTTTGACATGATTATCATAATTTTGATGTATACTTGGTAGAGAAGAATGTAAACTGAGTTCATCTGAAATGTAAAATACACATGTAAAACTTGCTGAAATATATATCATATTTGTTTTAAAATAATGAAAAAGACAAACACACATACCCACCCGATTCGGAATAATTCATTAATAATTGAAGATTTTTTGGTAATATTTTACATTCATCGGTGGTATTTTTATTTAATGTATTATTATTTAAAGAACACAAACTATCAATACTAGTTAAGGATAATCTAGTATCAATAATTGATTTTGATGATTCAAAAGATTGTATTGAGTGAATATGCTCATTATAATTATTATTATTATAATCTTAAATTTAGAAATAAAAATAAATGAAGAAAAAATATAAATTTATGTTAAATAGATATATACTTAAATATGATTGAATTGTTGGTGTTGATGTTCGTGATGATGTATTAGATTTAATTCGAACTCGTTTTCCAATAATATTTATTCCATTATTTGAATTTGATCGTATTTTTAAATATTTAAAATTAATTTTTGCCCGATATTTTTCATAGATCATATCAGCACTATTTATTTTTCTAGGTACAATAGGTACTTGCCATTGATATGTATTTAAAAGAGGTTTATATAATTGACAAAAATAATTCTTATTATTCAATGGATTAATAATAGGAGAAATGATATCATTATCATATGATACAGATGTAGTATTATTTAAATAGAGACTATTAATTTCAGTTATTGAACTTTTTGGTATATCATCTATATCTATATTTGATTCATTAAAAGATTGATGAATATCAATAGGTGTAAATAATGAATGTTCTTCATTATCTAAAATAGATTTTAGAATAATAAAATCAAATAAATTGTATTAACCTTGTTCGATATCAACTTCTAGACTATCATAATTTTCTTTTTCAATTGAATTAAATGTAAGTGTATCGATTTTTTCATATTTTTCATTAATAATTAAAGATGTAATATCAGTTTGATAATCTTGTTTTTCAGTATCAATACCAAATTGTTCTGTTTGATCATCATTAAATTTTGAATTATTAATTGTTGTTAAAAGAAAATCTGGTGTAAATTCTGTACTACCTTCTAAACATGTATTTGAAGATTCTAATTCAATAAAATATTGAAAATTTTGTTGAATACGTTTTAATAAATATTTTTTTTGTTCTTTTGTTGAATATTGATGATGAATATGATGTATTAATGAATGAAGTGTTGTTTCAGAAAATGATATTAATTTATGATAAGATGATGAATATTTTTGTTGATGATAAATATGATAAATAAATGTATCTGAAAGTGCATGATGAAGTCGATGACCAGGTAAATGAAAAGTAACTATAGAAAAGATAAAATTATAAATAAATATATTGTTAATTCTTCGTACCACTTGTTGATATTAATTCTGTTTGACTTATTGTTTTTTGTGATGATGATGGTAATATATCAATAATTTTTTCTTGATTAGTTTCAAATGATGATGATTTATGAACTACAATTTCAACTAAATCATGAATTGGTTGAATATTATTGGATGAGTCAAATATTGTTTTAGATATTTTATCATTTAAATGAATAATGTATGTGATATCAGTTTGTGTTTCAACAGTTGAAACTAGAGATTGATATGAAGAAAAATCATATTCATTAGTTGATGTCATTTTTTCTAAAGTATCTTTTATTATTAATTCAGAATTGATTTTTTCATTATTAGGCATTGCTAGATAAGTTAATAAGATTGCAAGTTGATTAGCAATAGTTATTTGTAAAGGTGTTATCTTCTGTTCAGTTAATTCATATTGAAGAAGTTTTCGAATTAAAAGACATAATTCTTCTATAGATTCAACTAATGAATGAACTTTTTTTTGTTCAGAATTTTCAGAAATAAAATTAGATTCAATAAATGATGATGGTAGTGATTGATCAATAATTAAAAGTTCACTTATATTAGCAGGATTATCGAATAACATATATGGTACTTTTTCAATATTATTATTCAATAATGATGTTGAAGTAACTGGTGTTGATATAGTTGGAAAAAAAGAGGATAAAATATCATTAAGAAAAATTGATGGAACTTGTGATGGAGATAATACCTCAATAACAGGTTGAAACTCTTCGATATTTTCATTTTCTTCTAATAATGGTATGTTAGATGAATTTTGTACTATTACATTAGTAGACGAATTATCTTTGAGTATATTATTATTAGATGTTAATAACGAATTTGATGCAGTATAATTGAGAAATTTTACTATTTATAATCAATATGAAACGATCAAATAATAATATGATTTTATTACATATTAAATTACCCTCATTTTCTGTAGAATATATTTTTGGTTGATGTATTGCCTTAAGTGAATTTGTTACTGAAATTGTCATATTTGAATTATCATCATCATCATCATCATCTAATATGTGTTGATCGATATTGATCGATTGAATAATTCTATGGTCAATACTAGATTTAGTGGATAAATTTGTTGGAGAATCAATTGATAATGAAGTAGATGATCTGTAAGAGTCAGTCATATTTGACATAATTTTTGATCTTTCAGAATTATGAATTTCATCAAATTTATTTAATGGTGATAGCATAATTGGATGAGAAATCTTTAATGAAGGTTGTTGACGTTCTCGTTGAAATTGTTGAATATGATTATAATGAGATGGTGTTATATTTGCTTGAAGTTTACGCCATGTAGAAGTACGATTTAATGTTAATATTGGTTGATAAATTTGAGAAGATGACAAATGTGAAATTGAATTTTTATGTGTTTTTATATACTAAATAAATTATTTTGATACGAATAAAAAATCCTTTTTTCTTTTTAATTATATTTACAGATGATTGTTTTAATTGATTGTTAGAATTTGGTTTATATGGTACTGGTCGTACTATATCTTTATGCATTATATTAATAATATGTTTTTGATTGTTAGTAAATCTTTGTTGCTGAAATTCATCAAAAATATTTTCAGTTTTTTTATCACCATCAGCCATTTGTGATAGATGATGATGTTTAATATTTATTGATGAATCTTTTATCATATAAAATTTGACTTCATCATCTGGAGATTCTATAGACATTATTTTATTTATCATTCCTTTTTCTTCATAGGTATGTGTATTATTATATCTATGATGATCTTTTGATATTTTGTAAGGATGAAGTAAATTTTTTGGTTTATATTTTGATAATCGTATTGATGATGTTGATTGTAATGCATTTGAATTTTTATATATTTTTCTCTTTTTTTCTTGATAATATAATGATGATGATGGTGGCTGAGGATAATCAATAAGATATTCATTAGATAAACAACAATATAAATCAAGAAATTGATGACGATAAGACATTTTAATAGAATAAGAGTATAAGTAAAATAATTCTTACAAATATACTCACTAAGAAAAAAGAAAGCAAGCGCTAAGTATCTATATAGTAACTGGATGACACAAAAGAGATTAAAAAAAGAAGAAGAATAAGCTTACACAAATATGATATTTTTTCAATGTTTTAACTTGAACTATATATATGTATATATAACACAATTCTCTCTCTTGCTATTTTGGATTTTTTATACCGTTTGTACATTGGTATCACGATTGTGAATATAGACACAAACGACGTGCACAATTCACAATCCTTAAGTAAATAGATGATCAATTATACTCTTCTCTTCTTTCTTTTTCATTCTTTTTTTTTTTTTTCGACACATGATATATACATACATACTCATTATTCTTGAGAAGTCGATTTTACTTTAACTATATTAAACCTACGGCGACAACAAGAATAATGCTATTGATCTACGCATGGTTTTTACTGTTTAGTAATATTTTAATTATTATGATAACAGCAGATTCAGAAAATTTGAAAGGTAAATATACGATTGAATTATAGCAAAAAAATATATATAAAGGATATAATTAATTTTTATTATATTTAGAAATGCGCTTTAAATTTTGGCTTCAACCTGCTGCTGAAGAATGTTACCATGAAATATTAGATAATGGTACAAGTATATATTTTATGTATGAAATTTTGAATACTCATGCACATGATAGCAGTATTATTGCTTATTTTCGTAATGCAATTAATGGAAGTCTTATTGCCATTTCAACAACACCACAACGAGGTCATCTTGAAATAATTGCTAATGAAACAAGTAAGATTTATTTTTTAAATGATATGAATTATCTAATTATTTTTTTTTTATATATTTTAGCTGTAATTGATATTTGTATGACTCATGCAAAAACAGATAATTATGAGAAATATATATCTGTATTTTTTCATGTATATCATATTGAAAAAATCTTAGCTAGTATGAAAGAAATTGAACATTTTGATAATTCATCTATAAATGCTCATGTAAATTACTTTTTTTTTGTTTAATTTGATACTTAAATTTAAAAAATATGTTTATTTTTTTTGTAAATTTTTAGAATGCAATTGATTCTATTAGTCATCATATTATTATTACACGTGAAAGACAAATTGAATTAGAAATGCTTAATCAAAAAGATCTTTATTTAATTGAACGAAATTTAGCATGGGTTAATCGTTGGGCAATTATACATATTATTTTAATTATTAGTTGTACTCTATTTCAAACATTTTTTATTAGACGTTTATTTCAAACACCGACAACAATTAAACGAATAAAAAAATAAATTTTTAATAAATTTATCATATAAAACATTTTGTAAGAATTTTTTTTGAAAAATTGTATATAGATGAAAAAAAAGTCGAATTTTTCATTGCTGAAAATTTCAGCATCTAATACGCTTCTCGCTTTTATTAGAACCATTTTCAATCTATGATAGATCTCGAAACAGAATGTTATGCACAAGATGACTTGTGTGCTTTTATGCGTGTGAACAGAATGATAGAAAAACTATACAGAATATACACGTCCAATGATGCTCTTCTATGATACTGGCAGAAGGAAAGAATGAAAAAAGAGTATACAAGTATAAGCTCTACAGAAGTTAGAAATCTTTCTTGTTTTGAGATTTTTTAGTCATACAGTGGAGGGTCGTTGGAAGTTGTGCATTGAAATGATGTTTTTACTACAAAACTTCCATCACCCTCACCCTCACCCTCACCCTCAAGATGTTGCCATTTATAAGATACTGGAGTATTAACAGGTACAAGTAACTCCTGATTCGTAAAATGTCGAACACTGTCCTTAAATGCGTATGTTCGTTTTAGTCGATCAAACTTTGTAAAAACTATCTGATTTCGTTAGAACACATAGCGCTACCTGAAACAGTGCCGAGTATATGTGAAAAGATCTCAGCTCAATCAGATATGTTGTCTAAAATTTTAGTTTTGTGAAAAGAACTTAACAGAACGGAATAGATTTGCTATGATCATATAAGAAATGTTACTGTGTTTTTAATTTTAAAAGAACAATATTAAACAAGCACACCATTCATTTACATTTTATTTTGCAACAAGAAAAAAAAGAAGGACATTTATAGAAAAAGTAAAAATAAAGTTTTAATTTGGACTCATAGTAGCTAATGATGATGTTGAATCGACTGTATCTGATGGATCTCCTTTGATAAGCATTGGTGTTGATGATTCCTCTGAAGTATCTAATGGCATCTTTTTATTACGTTTCCATTTCATTCGACGATTTTGAAACCTAAATTTTATTTTATTTTTTTATATATATAAAATAAACAAAATAAATTTTAATATAAAAAGAATTTTGTCTTTACCATATTTTAATTTGTGTTTCACTCAACATTAAAGATGTAGCGACTTCAAAACGCTAGAACAAAAAAAAACGTTAGTTTTCTAAAAACAAAATTAATTATAAAAAATTTTTTTTTTTACTTTTGGTTTTGATAAATATTTATTTTCTCGAAATTGTTTTTCAAGTTCAAGTAATTGTTGAGATGTAAATGCTGTACGTGGTCGACGAGATTTTCCATAATAAGATATAGTCGGACCTAATACAAAACAAAATTTCTTTTTGATTTTTCTTCTTTATTTTTCGGTGTTATTTCCTGCTATAATCATCATCTAAGATGCATATGATCATCAAATCAATTTCTCGATCATAGTAATAAGTTGAACAAATATATCTTGGGCGCTCAATTGACTTTTGATCATGTGTGTCAACAATTATAGACTTCCTCTTCTCTCTCTCTCTCTGTCTCTAAGTCTGATCATCAACAACATCAACAAATGAGAAAAGAGGAATGTGTGAAAAATCGCGTCTTGCCATAATCAATAAGCAATTAATGAACTCAACATTTAAGAGAGTAAGAGACAATAAGAATAATCAATAATCATTACTTTCTTTCACAAAAAAAAACACTTGTATTTCATAAATCGATTTCTAAATTCTCTCAATATATTTAAATATAAATATTATGAAATATTAATTACCTTGATAAGATGTTGTAGTAAGTTTATGTAATGAATAGAAATCATTTGAAGATGATGGAGTTGTTCCAAGTGGAAATGATCTTATTAAATTTGTTTTATTATGATGTTGTTCATTTAAATGAGCAGTAACTGCAGCATTTTTACAGAATACATTATATAAATGTTGTACACTATTATTTAAAATAAATTGATGTTGATCATCAATTGAATTTGTTTCTTCTTCATGTTTATTATTTTGATCACCGAGAATTGAAGCTATTGAAAATGTTGTCATGATTTTCACTTATTCACTCCAAAGCATAAATGATTCTACTATAACTTGTTGAGAAACATAGAGAGACAGAGAGAGAGAGAGAAGAAAAAAAGACTCATGATCGATCAATCAAAATTATCATCATCATCGTCTAATTTTTTTGCAGTTGTTCTCTGCGTTCTTTAGTCAACAATTGACGTAAGCAAGAAAAAGACAGAGTAAGCAATATGAGAGGGAGATAACACCTCGTTCTCTCTTTCTCTCTATTGCTCCAATAAAATCCAATTGAACACGATTATCTGTCGTTGAATGAAACGAGAACTGTGTTTGTGTATATATTTGCTCTCCCATCATCGCTTATTAATTGACGGATATTAAAATATGTCAAATGCAAGCTGTCCACCACAACTAACACTAACACGACAATTCATGATCAAAAGACAGTTAAAAAAAAGAGAGAGAGAGAGGGAGAAAAAAAAAGAACTCTCAACTTAGTGATAAAGAATAATGATGAATTTAATTGAAGGACAAAAGCAGTTTTGTTTTTCTTGTTTTTAGTTGTCAGATATATTAATTTCTATATAGGTGATGATTATACTTTGTTCAAGTGTGTATTTGCGTATCGAAAGAGGATAGTGTAAAGTTGGACACGGCTGATAAATGTTGTATTCATATATAGTTATCAAGTGTTAAAGCATGACAAGTTCATGATGAAGAGCAATGTTATCTTTATTATTGAAATTAATCAGAAAACTACTGTTTTATTTTTTGAAAATAAAAACATTTCAAAATGAATAACTGTTTCAAAAACTTAATTATTATAGATTAAATTAGACATAAAATAAAATAAAGGAAAAAAGAAATGTCATGCACATATAATCTTGAATTGAATATGGGTAGATCATTCATTTCTGTGAATATTTACTCATGTCCATTTTTTTTCTCTTATGACACTATCAAACACATCAGGTATATTTGTCTAGAATATTTGCTTTGAATGTATAGTTTATTTTTATCAATATCATTGATATTCATAAGATAATAATTAGTTATCAGTTTAATCAATATATATATAAATAAATAATGAATTGTTTTAGACAATTTAGTGTTTTTTTTCAATCGTTTATCTTTTAACAATATATAAAAAGTTAATTTGTATTATTTTTTTTCTTTATTAAATTTTATCTACAAATAGGAGAATTGTAGATTAGAAATGTTCTGAAAGATATGGATGTATGTTACAATTTAGTTGGAATATTAATATCCATGAAATTATATTTTCATGATGGACTACTGGTATTTTCAAGAAAACGTATATGAAAATTCTGAAATTTTATATACAATCTAATTTAAATGAATTGTTTATATAAATAAAGTTTTAAATCAGAATTTTGAAAGGTTGATTTTTTTGAACCAATGATAACTGGCTTGGATGTTCTTTCGAAAGTTTTTAATCTATAAGATCTATATTTGTAAATATATAATATAAAATGAAAAGACTATCATTTGAAAATCTGTGTTTACTAGATCGATCTTGGTAACATCGTGAATGTTATATTTTTTTTTTGTCACTTATCTTTTTATATGTTATTTCTGGGACAGATTTAAGAAAAGATTCATCTGTATAATATATATATTAAAAATACGAATAGAATAAACGTTATTACTTTTTTTTCGTTTTGTTTAGTATATTTCTTTATTTGAGATAAATGATTACACTTGAATTAGTTCTCAATGTATAATGATTATAACTATATGTTTTTCTTGTAATTATTCTATTTCATAAGGATCTAATGTTTTCAAAGCTAGATTATCCATTGATACATCAATTAATTCTAGTATTGACCGTGAATAAGCAGCAAATTATTGGATAGAAAATGATTATTGTTTTTTTTAATGTAGTTTGAATCTTAACATTATTTATGAGAAACATATATCATTTAATATTTGATATGATAAAATTTTATAGAAATACGATACAAAATTAATTATTTAGCTAATATTGATGTCGAAAATGAAATAAATTTTGTTGAATATCATTCATTGCATTTTCGTATAGTATTTTTGTCACTATATCAAAAAACTAATTATACATTATGAAAAAAATATTAACTAATTTTTTTCTAAAATAAATATTATACTAATGTGACCAGATATATTTTTTTTCATATGAAAAAATTATAAGTAGTAATGATCTATTTGATGAAAGAACAAATAAAAATTTCTTTGATGGTTTAGAAAAAATAGGTTAGATTCTATTTTAATTATAACAATGATATCGTGTTTTATAACTATGTAACGTTTTAATTTAGTAATGATCTTTTCAATATTGTTGTCTTTATCAGTTTACAAGAATTTCAAAGTCGTGAATGTGATTTTTATTTGATTATGAAAAATATTTCTATCGACTAATCATCAGGCTTCTATATAAATCACCACTACGTTTCCATCCAATTCCTCAATCAATTTATCTACTATTGGGTTGAAATAATGCATGTCGTACAGTTCTATTATCCATTTGATATTATTATTTACAATAAAAAAAATCATTTTCTCGCTGAAAATTTTTCAATGTAGTGGAATATAGAAGCGGCCCAGGAAGACGTAGGTATATACAGTCCTATAGATATGAAAAAAAAAGACATTGCAAATGTAGTCTTTTATTGAGTATTTGAAAAATTGTATTTTTGATAAATGTTTCTTTGATATTAGGGGTTAAATTGCCACTTTGTTTTCTTTTTTATGTACATTGAGATTGGAAATGTTATCAGAGCTTTACAGATCAGAAAAAAAACTGGTTGATTTATTGGTTTTGAAATATTGTTCAATGGCTTTTTATCCGTTCATATACGAAATATGTCGATTACTAATCATTCCATACAGATCTTTTAGAAGACAAAAGATCGAAATGTTTGGCACCGTTTTTACTAGAATTTATAACGAATCTAAATCATAATAATAAAATATTTTTCATTTTTCAGATTATACTCTTTTATTCTTTAAACTCAGTCATTAATTCATTCTAAGAACAGACATATCTCATTATTTCACTCTATGAAATTATTCAAGTAATAAATTTTTCATTTTTTCCATAAAAATTAATTATACATAAGCATTCCGATTAATTGCTTATATAGATTTAATATAATAAAAAGTGTATGGATCGACTTCTTTAGACAATATCTTTACAAATCATAAAACTTTCAAAAAGGTATTATATTTAATATTATCTAATTACATATATACTTTTGTAAGAAAAAGACTATATTTTCTAAGATCAATTATTTATTAATCTATGAAAAATTGAATTGGCATGCATTTAATGGAATACCTAAAAATATAGCAATCTATATCTAAATATAGCAATCCATATCTAAATTAATACAGTAGTATCTATTTCGACGAAAGAATACATATAAAAAATTGTCTAATCTAATTTTTTAATTAAACATCTTTTAAATCAATAAAATTCCTGAATTAAAAAATGTTCTATCTTTTAACTTAATATATTATCACTTTTAACAAATCACTATCAATTAATTTATCGAATTGTCTGATTAATTTGAGCGTAATCTATAATTGATTAGTATTTATCAATTAATAGAAAGAGTATACATGAGCTAGAAATGACGATAAGTGATAAGAAAAAAGATAGTTTAAAAAATATAAAAATATACGGAATGTGAATTTTTAAATGAAAGTAGAAATTGGACAATAAGTACATGTACTTGTTCAGCTTATTTAAAGTATCATATTTGGAAACACATTATAGGCTTAGCAGCACGATACAAATTATGCAGCATTCCATTGGAAGCCGTACTTCTTCAGATCAACGACACCACGGATGCCGCACCATTTGATACCCTCACCCTCACTTTGATGTGCGGTATAAATTAAACCAATCGTGAGTGAGGTGTCTTTGATTTGGAGAAGAACCATTGTATCTGTATTTTTTTCTATTACGTTAATAATTCATTAGATATGACTTTGTGTTGTTAGGTAGTGTTACTTAATAAATTAGATATAAATAAATTTTAAAATCAGATATACTATGTTTTTAATTAGATATAAATTCATCCTACATTAGATATAAATTTTTTTTTAAATTAGATACGAATTGCTATATTTTTAGGTATTAGTTTATATTTACCCCAATTGAATTTCTCGTTTTTTTTTGCTTTTATTCTTATTTGATATTAGTAATAATAAATAATTCTTTATTTCTTTCAACATTATAATAAAATTCTATCCTTCATTACATTATATTCTTTTACAAAAAAACAAAATACTTTTCTATTTCAATTATGTCATATTCATTATTCTTTAACATACCCATATTTGAAGATTATCATGCATAAATATAAAGAAAAATATTATTTAAGAGAATTTCCTTCTTCAGGTGTTAATATTATTATAGTTTGTTTCACTAAAAATGTAAGTAATTTCTACAACAAAATAAGATTTTTCATATTGAGACATTTATATATTGAATACGAACTATAAACATTGAAAAGTATTATCTTTTTCAATAAGCAGAAACTTACAGAAAATTTTATGTATTCTTCTACATCATTAAAACTTTAGTTATAAATAAGTTATCTATCATAGAAATGTGAATATCAAACTTTTATTAAAGATTATATCATTAATCTTATTTATAAATATTTTCTTTTTTTTTTTAAGTTCGATAATATTGTAAAATCTCAACATATGTACATTACTATCATCTGAAAATATACAATTTTTTTTACTTTAATCTTCATAAAAACAAAATTGCTATAACAAATTACTTTATCAACATTCAATTGTATTTGATAAAAATGTCATTATTATTAGCAACTCAAATTTATCATATAGTATATCAGTATACATTTTATTCTAATATATTTCTTTTTACCTCTGGATTAATTAGCAATCTTTTTCTTATTTTAATATTTGTTACAATACAAGCCTTCCGAAATAATCAATGTGCTTTTCTTTTTATCGTAGAATCTATTGTAAATATTGGCTTGTTTCTTTCAATTTTTCCAGAATATTTTGTCAGCTATATAATTGGACAGAATACAACATCCATTTCACTTGTCTGGTGTAAATTGCAGACTTCAATATCACAAATATTTGGTCTTAGTTCACTTTTTACAATATGTTTTCTTACTTTTGATCAATTTATGTCAACAAATCCACGACACAATTGGCAACAAATTAGTTCATTAAAATTAGCTCATCGTCTTACTTTTTTCAATATTTGCTTTGTTACTTTGCATAGTATTTCTTTTCTCATTGTGGCTAACATTCATCCATTGACTGGATGTACTATGTATAATACAGCTCTTGAGCCTTACTTTATGTTTTTCTATTATCCAATTTTAAGTTTTGCACTTCCTTTAATTATCACTATTACATTTAGTTTATTGGCTTATCGTAATGTTCGGCGAATTGTACGACTACAATTACCTGTTATTCGTCGTCGATTGGATCGACAACTTACAGCTATGACTCTTGCACGCGTATGCTGTATTGTTTTACTTGGTTTACCATACATTATTTATTCTATATATCGAATGAATCTTTCTGATACAGAAAACAATAAATTGGGAATAGCAATTGCTAGTTTAGCAAGTGCAATCACATACTCGTTGTTATATATGAACTTTGCAGTAAGATAAAACATTCTTTCTATTTATACTTTTTTTTTTATATAGATCAATTTTTATCTATTTTTAATCATATCACCACGTTTTCGTCGACAAGTAAAACATTTTTTGGTAAAGAAATGTTGGAATATATTAAGTGGTTTGTGTCGTAGAGAATCCAGCAATACAAGTAGAAATCAAGTTGCTCCAGAAATAATTCATGCAGTTACTTCTTGTGTTGAATCTGTATAGTCTGCATGTATCGTACAATAATGATATAAAACTCTTCGTTTTAATATTCATACTATATCTGTATATTATATTAAACATTGTACAAGTTTCATTAAAATTTAATTAAATCTATAAAATATTCATCGATCAATCCTATATCTATATATTATAAATATGAAAGAAGTTTAGAATAGCGAAAAGGATTCAAAATATTTAGTATGTGTAGTAAAAAATGTACTCGAAATGACACACTGTTATTTGAAAATGCCATATGAACTAATTAGATAAGATTCAATTGTTTTTTTCTCAGATATTTTATAGTTCATAGTAATTAGTCATGTGGAGACGAGATGCTTGAAAAAACTTCTTCAAATTAGAGTGTAAAAACTATGTGTATAAAGAAATATGTCAAACATGTATCTGACGATTTCAAACCATGCTTTTCATAAATTGTGCATTCAAGCAATATTTTAGATGGATGTACCTATACAGAGTCATAGTGATAGATGCGAATCTTGATCTATTGTATGAATATTGAATAAAATGAATGATGAAAATTTATAACTACTTGACAAAATAGTTAATTGCAAATTCAATTACTATTATTTATAATAAGAACTAAACTGAATATTGATCATAGTAATTATATAATGATATTAGCTACAATAATTATTTCAAAATTGAAGATGACTCGATGGGTGAATTTTATCATTGATAGAAGATGTTTTAGTGTACTTAAGACACTTCCTAAAAATGATGTTGATTTATTGTAACACCAAGTGGAAAAAAAGATTCAGATTTATTCGAACTAATTCTCTGAATTTTTAAGTGACATCAACAAAAGATTCCTTATTAATAAAGAATTATACTTGATAAATTTTTAAAAGTTTTGCTTTTTGAAAAAAGAAAAGAGAGCCTTTATTTAATAAAAAATACACGTTTTTTGTTTTTTATTTTTCTGAAATGTAATGTCACATAATAGCAAAAATACGCTTCGTTAAATATGTAAATTGACGTTTTAAAATTTCCAGACATTATAATAATATAAAACTACAACAGTTGGTTGATCGAATCAATTCATTTTATGCAACTACTACAATTATTCTAATTGAGGTTGATCGTGCATAAAGACTGATCCTTTGATTCATCACAAGTTGATATTTATCATTAGAGAAAAGCGTTGAATTATCGTTGTTTGTATTTTGAAAGATAGATCCTTGTTCTTTCTAGGATCAAGCATGCCATCATTAGAAATAGCTGAACTGATTAATGATAAAGCCAATAGCTATATATTCTATTCCAGTATTTTTCTTTTATTTATTGGACTTATTAGTAATATTTTAATTATTCTTATTTTTAATACTCTTCGAATATTTCGAAGTAATCAATGTGCTTATTATTTAAAAGTTGAGTCTATAACCGATATTGGTCTACTTCTTGCAATGTTGCCATCCAATATTGTTGGTCATGTTGTGGCCCAGAGTCCAGCACAACTCTCTACGATTTGGTGTAAAATACAACTCATGTGTTCTTATGGTTGTGGTTTATATTCTCTTTCTACAATATGTTTTCTTGCATTTGATCAATATTTATCAACAAATCATCGACAAAATTGGCGACAAATAAGTACACTTAAATTAGCTCGTCGTCTTACATATTTCAATGTAAGCCTTGTATTATTTCATGCAATAATCTTTCTTATCTTTGCCGAGATTGGAACAGCAGGATGTAGCATTTATCATCCTATACCAAAGATATATTTTACATACTTCTACTTTCCATTTTTAAGTGGAACTCTTCCAATTTTGATTAGCATGTTATTCAGTTTATTAGCTTATCAAAATGTTCGTCGAATTATTAGACGGCAAATACCATTAGAACGCCGACAGTTGGATCATGAAATGACAGCATTAGCTCTGGCAAGAGTGCTTTGTATTCTTATTTTGGGTGTACCATTCATAATTTTTAGCTTATGTCAAATCAATTTGAGATATAAATATGATGATCATCTTGGAACTTCCATTTTTGGACTTTTGTCTGCAATCATATATTCATTATTATACTGTAACTATTCTGTAAGTGTATTCATTTAATCGATTATTAAAGTTGTTGATATGTTTTCAATTTTCTAGATCAATTTTTACGTATTTTTAATAATATCACCACGTTTTCGTCATCAAGTAAAATGTTTCTTTATAAAAAAAATTTGGCGTTCTTTAACAAGATTACGTAATTCAAGATCAACAGTTCCAAGTAGCAATCGAATTGTTCCAGAGACTTGTCAAGGTGCTACATCTGTCGTAGAATCAATATAGGGATTTTTATTGGACAAATCATCATATTATTTCATGTTAATAACCTATTTTTAACTTATTCAAGAACATTTAATCAAGCTAATGTATTTCATATATACCTTTAAATCTGGAAAACGACCGAAACATCGTCATAAAAAAAGAATATAAGGCAAAGATATTGTTGATCTATAAAATAGTAAGCGTTGTTATACAAAAAATCAAAAGAATGGATACTGAACGAAGATGAAACTCAATTGTATTGGCTAATCGTTTTATTTAATTATGTTGAACATTTTCAATAATCTCTGTCATCATTTCAATATTCAACTAAATATAATCATTTGACATTATATGGAATTCAAAGATTAACAATGAGAATAATAGATAAGAAATTTTGATCACATCAGAGATACTGTAGATGCACGATCGAATGAAAAGTTACTTCGAATCCATGGCCCTTTGTGTCAATTGATTAATAATTATGATGCCAAAAATTTATCAGAACCGAATCAAATATCTTGCGTCAAAAAGTATCAAGGAATAATTGAGTGCCTCGAATAACATAAGTTAGTTTTGCAATAATCAAACATCCATAAGTTTGATTGCTAAAAATCGTTAATATTAATTTCTTTAATTGAAATTTCTCGAATATCATTTATATATTTGTGTACACAATAAATAATAATCTCTATATATGATAATTATCTCATTTCTAGACGCAATATTCTTTAAATAGTAACTATATAATATTCGACATATGGAATAGTCATCAAAATTAGTTTTATAGTTCACCATCATGTCTTGAACAGAATAAGATAATGAGTAAAAAGGAAAGAAAAATTTATAAATTGTAATGTAATATTTCATCACTGACGATATTATCATTTTCAGCATAGTAATTAATCACTGAGTCCATTTTATAATATACTCAAGAAATCTTGGAAAATTATTACAAATAGACTCATGTGTATTAAGTAAATAAATGCTTCGGAAAAAAATAAAATGTAATATTATAATGAAATAGCTATACTCATGTCTGAAAAGATCTTTTGTGGTAGAAAATTATCAGAGTGTATTATTTTATTGAAATTTAATTTTTTGTATTTTTGTAACAATATTTTATGTGTTAATGTTTTTCCTAACAATAATTTCTAATTGAGTCTGATTGAAAATAAAGACGTATTCGATTTTTAGATGAAAATTTATGATCAATTTTTGACTAGATTTCATTTAATATATATCAAAACTGTATTTATTTTAAGTTAAGATTTAATAAATAAATTATTTTTGTTGTTAAAGTATATTGTAAAACAATCTATAAAATACATGATTATAGTAGATTTATCATATTCAATACAGTTATTCTTATTTTTTTAAATATCATTGTTTAAAGATAAATTGATTTGAACAATTCAAGTCTAAATACATAGATTTCTTCTTTGACAACTAATGATGATCAATGGTATTTTCTGATGATTTGTCGAAACATGTATTTAATTATTTTTCTAACGTAAAACAAAACTTTCTTCATTCATATTAGAATTTCAGTCGCATATGACAAAACAAACCTTTGATAAATAGACATTTTAAAGTCTAAAAATATTCATATGATATAAAATTATAAGGGTTGATTTATCGAATTAAGCCATTAAGTGCAATTACTTTAATTATTTCGCTTGACAACAACAAAACACAAAGAATAGACCCTAATACATCTCTTATTCTTTCCTACTATCAAACAAATACAGAAGAATCATTTTAGCAAAAATTTTATTTCTACTAACGATAAAGTCATGTTTTTGTCACCAGTAGCTCAACAAATTCAATATATAACTAAAAGATATGTATTTTACAGCAGTTTTGTCAATTTGGTTCTCGGAATTATTAGTAATATTTTAATCATTCTGATTTTTACGACATTACGAACATTTCGAGGCAATCAATGTGCTTTTTATTTGGTTGTAGAATCAGTTGCTAATATTGGTTTACTTATTTCTACTCTTCCATTTAATATTGCTGGTTATATATTGGATCAAAATTTTGCGCAATTGTCTGTTATTTGGTGTAAAATACAACTAATGTGTTCCTACAATTTTGGCTTATTTGCACTTTTTACAATAGGCTTTCTTGCTTTTGATCAGTATCTATCAACAAATCATCGACCCTATTGGCGACAAATAAGTACACTTAAACTGGCTCATCGTTTGACATATTTCAATATTTGTTTTGCAAGTTTACATAATCTTCTTTTCTTCATCTTTGCCACAATTGGCACATTAGGATGTACAATTTATCATCCTCTAGTAAAGTTTTACCTTAGATTTTTCTATTATCCAGTGTTAAGTGCTGCTCTTCCATTGATTGCCACTATTACACTTAGTTTGTTGGCTTATCGTAATGTTCGACGGCTTGTTCGACGGCAAATTGCATTGGTACGTCGCCGTTTAGATCATCAAATGACAGCTATTGCTTTAACGAGAGTAATCAGTCTGATTATTTTGGGTTTACCATTTATTTGTACTTCTTTGTATGAACTCAATCTGAACAATAGCGAAGATAATTATATGGAAGTTACAATTTATAACTTGTTATCATATATTGCATTATCATTATTATATGCTAATTTTGCTGTAAGTTACATAACTCAATCGACTATTGACATAGTTAATGTATCTTTATTTGTTGTAGTTCAATTTTTACATATTTTTGATTATCTCATCCCGTTTTCGTCATCAAGTTAAGCATTTCTTCATAAAAAAATGTGGACGTCCTTTCGCAAAGCTATGTAATGCCAGACTATCAATAGTTTCAAGAAACAATCAAATTGTTCCAGACGCTGTTGAAAGAGCTATACCCATTGTGGGATGATTTTTATTGAAAATATGTTAACCATATGTACTATATGTTTGTTTATTATTATTTTGTCTAATGCGTATTTCGTATTATTCATATATGTTTAACATGATCGTTATACTTCATTAACACTTTTAGATTCGAACGAAAATTAGAATGATGTCTACTTGACCGGAAATAAGATAAAAATATTAATGAAATAGAAAACAATGTTAGTTGCAAGAAGAACAGTTATAATACAGCAGGATATGAGAGGATATGTTTAGCAAAGAAAAAGAAGGAAAACGCGCTAGGATAAATATTTTGTTTGTGTGATGATAACATAACCTACCAAGAAGGACTGTCAACTGGCACAATTCAATTAATCTATCATAATAATGTTGAGTTATATGTGTTTATTACGTGCATTATCAATCGATTGTATTAGTTCTTCGAAACGAATGGAAAGAGAATATAAACCTTTAAAATATGGTTGAAAGTCAGTAAAATATTAACATCATTTATAATAATAAACTAAACTAAGAAGTAGTAAAAACAACTAAAACGTATGATATGATAAGAATTATAATATAATGCCTTGGTTTATAGTTACCATTTCGAACATAATTGAAAGTCAAAGATGAATCTCGATTCCCCAAAAATCCAGTTAATTTATTTGATTAATATAAGATCGAAAGACTATTACTTAAGATTCTTTAAATTGAGAATGCATCATTTTCAGTTAGGATTACTACAATATAACAGAGAGAAAAAGATGTATAACTTTCGTCTTACATTCTGTTTGAAAATTAATCTAGTTTCTTTTTCTCAATGCTCTTGCATATGAACATGTGGATGGCGAATTTCACTACAATCGACAGATAAATAGGAGATGACATTAACATCGTTGAATCACTTAAACAATGTGTTGGTATTGTTTATTTGTGCCTCATGCATTGCTATTTCTGTTTTGTTTTTCTTTTTTTCGTAATGGTAAGACTATGTCTGTATTTATCATCTTCAATTTTTATTAATGTACTCTTATATTTTACAAAAACAATAAAAAAATCAAGCAATTCAATCGTTATTTTAGCTGTTCTTTTCATATTTTGTAGTGTTTCTGTCTTCCTTTACTTTAGTTGACATCAGGACATTTTACAACAAGGGTGCTTTTATCGCTTATGAGTTTATTTGTTAAGGCATATGCAAAAGAGGTAAATATATGACAGATAACCCTATATAAACGATGAGAGATATTCTAAAATGTTTATAATAGATCAAATTTATTGAATTCTTTCTGAAAGCTATTTTCATACATCCAATATATCTAAATCTAAATTTTGAAATCTATTAATTTAATATCAATCAAATCAGCAGGAGAATATATGGCTTGTCTACTTGCATTGCTCACTCAACATTAAGCTATTTTTAATGGTATACATTCATTCTTTTTGCTCCACAAAATGAAAAATAGATATTCATGATTTAAATTAAATCTTCGTTGATATAAGAGGTCATAGTCGAGGAAATTGTTGGGTTCTAAAACGACATAAGAAAAGATTAATTTAATCCTACATGTCATCATCCTTAGAGACTATCAGAGTAACAACTTGTTCCAATTGAATAAAAACGACTGATTTATTTGTTTTACAATTATGCAAAACTGAGAACAACGCTGAAAGATAGTTTTTTCAAATGTTCAATATTTAAATCTCTTATAAAAAGAAATAAAATAAATGCAATCAAATATGAGTGATTTGAATGATAGAGAATTATATGTTATTTATTTCAAATAATAATAATTTCATTAAAGAAATTTTTTTTGTACATAATTACAAGATATTAGACCGATGGACAAATATAATAAATACAAATAAAGATAGATCAAAGATTCTTTCGTAGTTTAGAAAACTACCTTTATGAGAATGCATCCCTGTTGAACAGATAGTTCTTTCAATGATGAAAATGATACTAACAGATAATGGACGCCATTGATTAGTCCCGCTATCAATAGTTTTATGGCATATGCCGTACAAAAAATGTAAAGATTACTGAAAAAATGAAGATTTATTTTTATCAAAAATGTCAGAAGAATGAAGCGAAAAAAGTTGAAAAAGCAGAAGATGAAAAGATTGATCATTATCAGTTTATTGATAAAAGTGCTTTTGCTAGGTTAGCATGACATATGCCAAATGAGGTCCTCCACCACCCATATTCATGAAATAAAATGAGATTAAATAGTAACCACCAGTTACAGTAGAAAAAGATTGTGTCAGATAATCAAAATTATTGCTTTGAGAACATTTATCTACATAGCAGTATGTTCCAGAATAACAGGAACTTGTCGTTAATTGGCCATAACGATCTCCACTTCCACCACAATTAGTATTCGTAGCACAATATTGTGTCCAACCTGTAAAGTCTCCTGTGTCAAATCCACCATTGGTAAGAACATTGATGCTTCCATTGGTATAGTTGACAGATACACTGTCTAGTAACCAATAATTATGTGCACCCCCACTGTCTCCTGTCAAGGCAAATGTTAGAGTAGCTGAAGAATCATTTGCAGTGAAACCATAGGTATAACGTGTATAACTGGTTGGTGCAGAACTTGAGGCAAAGCTAAAAATTCTTCCTACAGAACTTACACTATTACCACATGTCGGCGCTATTGAAAGTAAAAATATATTAGATAATCAGAGTCATATCAGTGCTAGTGCAATTGGAAGCTTACTTGTTGTTGCTGTTGTCGTAGCTAAAAGAATACAAAAAATAAGTTATAATCAAAGAATATATATTTAACGACAAGATTTTTCCGACTCAGATGATATTGAATGAGAAAAAAACGGTTTCGAGCCATACAGTCGAGGACTCAATAAAGCATGTACATTTTGATACATATGAGTAACATAAATTCACCAATATGCCAATCAGACAGATACAAAAGTATCGTAAAAAATTATATTGTTGAATATGCGAAATGATTGTAAACAGTAATTGAAAATAGTGATGATATATTTACTACATATAGCTTTTTTGTTTTTCGTTTCTATACATGTAAAAAATAAAGATATATATGCTTTTTAAAGCCTCAAGATTGTTTAAGTGAAAAAATTATAAAAAGAACACATGTCATACTTCTAAAGGATATTAGAGCTGTACCAATTCCAATTCTAGAATTGAAATTAATCTGAAATAGATCTGAGATAGGCTCGAACTGATCGGTATTAATACGTCCGATTACGAACTTAGCGTTCCGAAAAATCTGAATCTATTTTTTTTATCTTCAGAACCAGCATCCATTTCTGATCTGTTTTCACATATTTATTGTATGCTTTATCACGACTCATTATTTTATATCTGAGATCGCTTTCAAGGATCGAAAAATATTGTTAAAGATTACGCAACGAAGACACAAGTTGAGTCTCAAGGATAACTGTAAAGCAAAAATGTTTTACTAAGCCTCGAATTTCATAGTTGAAAACAGTGTCATCAAAAAGAGCATGCTGACTTACATACTCTGTAAAACAAAACTCTCGCCAGTGCATTCACATTAGCAATAACTTCGTAAGAGGAGACAAATCACCGTTTCTAACAGTATGATCCAATCCGAATGGTATTTCGCATTTGTTGATAGAAAAAGATTTGAATATTTCAGAAATTCTTATCGATTCTAATACAAAAAACTCTGCATTGAATGAATCTACTTTTATCCAACATAAAACTTCAATTTTCATGAACTGGAAGATCAAAAGTTTTTTTTTAATGGCTTCGAAAAAGTGCTTTGGATGCTATTTATTCTTCAAATAATTTCGCAGAAAATAATGATATTTCTAATCAGCATACTGAATTCTATCGAACTATAAGGAGTTCTAATAGAACAACGACAGAAATTATTTTCGATCCTTAAGGGTCATTTCATGTCAAAAAAATTGAACTTAGATTTTTTGGGGTTGCTAGATTTATAATTTGACACATCATTCCCGACTAGTTCCATGAAATGAAATTAGTGCATCCCTAAATCATATTGGTAGTTCTCAATAAACCTCTACTATTTATCGATATCCGATAAATATTTATTAGAAAGTAGATCAGCACAATCTTATAAGGAATAATTTGCCCGGTAAGCAATTGGTTTTCTAATAGTGGATTTTTCGCACAGTTTCAAAACCATTTTTTACTTCGATCTCCAATTCACTTCATCAATTCCTAAAATGAAAGGTTATATTTCTATAACTATTTAGTACTTTTCGTAGGGCTGAGCAGTGTAATTTAATCCATATTTGGAGTATTGTAGTTTTAAGATATAACTATTACTTCTATGCAACGAATATCAGAATAAAATATAGTGTTCAATAGAACTACCAAGTAATGTTTCCCTAATTTTCTTTGAATTAATTAATATTCCTTTATGATTATTATCAGTTATCGAGTAATTTGTTTATTATTCTAACGACTATTTTAATAATTCGTATCTCCAATTAAATTTCACTAGTAAACTTTAACTATAATGTGATCTAAAATTAGTTTGCTACACACTGTGCTGTCCGGCGGAAAATTGTTCATTCCGATTAACATTATGAAATATACTAATAATTCATTGAAGTTAGATTATTTTATATGAAGCGTAATGAGATGAATTTCGGTCTGGACTTGATTTTCAGAGATATTTCGACCTGAATTAAAACGCTGGAATTTTCAACTGAACTAGAGGCTGAGAAGAAATTCTGGTCTCCCCTATTTTGAGTCGTCATCATTTCAATTTACTAATTCTTTGTACTTTTAATTTTTTTCGAAGTATAAATGGAAATTTTTATCTCGTGCGCAACTTTCCAGTTTCCGCTTCAACGAATAATAGTAGTACTAGTACCACTGCTAATTAGTTTTTCTAAAAATGTGCAGACAGAGCCTAGTTTAGCATCAAATTATGATTACACTGCTATTTAACGATAAAAGTATTTTCTTCTAATGCTCGTTTCAATCAGATATTCTTTTAACTGAATACTTCATACTTGTGGTGCTCGTCGTTGATGTTGTCTTCGATGTCGAACTTGTGCTTGTTGTAGTGCCTATTAGAAAGCATATATACTTATCAAGTATTTACTATAAGATAATTGAAGTGACGTGATTTCAATCCAAGGTTTGAAATTCATGTTTTGGTGATGTTACTTAAATCTTTTCCTTCGACCAATAAAGACAATTTTTGATGAAATTGATTGTTATAATTCTTTTAATATAAGTAGTGGCAAATCGCAATAGAAAATTTTTCAAAAGTCTATCATATAATTTTGACAAAAGGATAAGTGAGGAAACAAATTATAATAAAATTATCAAATTATGAAAAACATCGATTTTGACGAATAGGTAATCTCTTATGTATATCCTTGAAATATATTTCTACTCACTTGATGTCGAAGTTGAACTGGTGCTACTCGTGCTGCTTGTACTGGTTGTTGACGAGCTAGTAGCTAAATTAGTACATATTTCAGTTTTAGACATATGTTTTATAATTTTCTCTCTCACTTGTCGAAGTTGTGCTCGTGCTAGTTGAAGTACCTAACAGACAAGGTGTACATGTATTTAATAAGTATCTACTAAAAATGAATTTAACATGGAAGATTCCAGTTTGAGACTTTAAACTTATTTTTGAATGATTTTCTTTCATGAGCTAAACTATATATTTGCTGGTAAAAATAAGAGAATCATAGTTCTTCCATGCTCAAATGTAATAAAAAGTTTTCCAGAATCTTTCATATAGTTTTGGCAAAAGAATTTACTAGAAAACAATTTAGAATATAAACATTGAATCACGTGAGGTACAAGCTTGATGCACGACTAAATTTTTTATGCATATTCTCGAAATATCTTTTCACTCACTTGATGTCGAAGTCGAACTGGTGCTGCTTGTACTGCTTGTTGATGAACTTGTAGCTAGATTGATACATATTTCAATTCTAAATATACATTTTACAATTTTCTTTCTTACATGTCGAAGTTGTGCTCGTGGTTGTTGTCGAACTTGTAGCTAGATTAATTAGTACACATTTGAATTCTAAACACACGCTTTACAATATTCTATCTCACTCGATGAAGTTGAGCTTGTGCTCGTTGTTTGTGTTGTACTCGTGGTTGTCGTCTGTGTTGTTGTGGTTGCAGCTGTAATAATCAATCTTTAGAAAATCATATCAATATTTTTAGGGCTAAAATGCGTCTGAAACCCGGTTAACATATGTTCATAATTTGAAAGACAAATGTATGTAGACGTGATTCAGATGAAACGGTTTTTTGCTTCTAGACGAATTTCAAACAAAAAATCGAAACTCATCACTAATAGAGATAATTCACTAAAAAGTTGTTAGCTCGATCAAATCTCATAAGAATAGAAATCGTTTGGAAGTTACACTAGTGTAGTGGTTCTCTAGATATGAGCAAAATATGGAAACAAATGGAGCGGATCACTTGCGAGTGTTTCCTTGTAAGAAGATAGTTTATACTGTTCTACTCGTTATTTCAATTTTAACTTCATCACTTCAGTTTATTGATGTAGCACCACTTAGTTTTATCTATGTGCAATATCCAGGACTTCGTATTACTTTTTAAAACAAAATTACCACTCATCCACATCCTCATCCTCAAGATTGCAGATGACTTTATCTAAAATTTAAATAGATGCAAAATAAATTATGCTATCTATATGATATATGACGAACAGCTATTAATCATATAGTATAAAAAATATATATTATTCTAAAATTTTTTTATAAGCCATTGATAAGATAAAAACAAACTTATCGACGTAGTTCCTTGGGTGCTAAAATACGGAAATTCCATATCTCGTATAAACTAAGAGATATTCTGCAAGAAACGTGTATTTTATATACTAGAAAATATTTCAAACACTATATAGTACAATACATCTCATTCTATACACATTTTAGGATAAATATCATGACTAAATCTGTAGTATATGAATTTTATTATACATTTTTTAATACCTATCTTTCATTGAAGAGATGGAAAAGGTGAGTGAGGAAGCCACAAAATCTCATGAGTTTCACAAAATATTCGTGTAGATAAATCCATCTACCTTTTAGACAAATACCATAAAAGTTTATATATTATGCCTCTTATTTCTAGCTTTACCTATAAATAAATTATTCTGCACATTTAGACGTATTGTAAAAATTTTCAATCAAGATTACTTTTTAAAAAAATTTATAGAGAGAGGCACAACTAAACTATGCTTCAAATCATGTCTATTTTGTGTTTAGCGTTTATATAAACAGTATTAAGAGAGCGATCCTTTTCAGATGTCATCATATGAGATTTCTGGTCTGTAATTAAGTGAGTGAGTAATGTACTGATCAGAGATGACTATGGTGACTGAAAAACTTTTGTTGTCACAATAATTTTTAAGAAATTTTTCGAAAAGTCCTATCATCAACGTGTTAAATTGGCATTACTACTTCGAATTCATTAGATTCATCAAGTTTCTGCGTATTGTATTTGTTGACAATCAGATTCTAGGTAAATCTATACACTTTTACATTATGTTCGAAAAAAAAATGTCCGCTATCGTATGGCCGCTGCGATGGCCTGTTTTGAAAATGTCACTGTCACCATTATCACCATAGATACTTCCGATATAGATGATTGAAAAACAATGGGATTTTACTGAAATTATAAAAATACACCTTAAAGTAAATACGCACATATTTATTCAATTCTGTTATCTGCGTCGAATCGATGCTTTCACATAGTTTATTTAATATTAAAACAATTTAACTTACTTGTTTCTGTAGTTGATGTACTAGTCGTAGTCGATGTTGTGGTATGTGCTTTTAATCATAGTTTTATAGAATAAAGATATACAACTATAAGAGAGATTAGACAGAAGACTTACGCAATTCCAAGGCAAGCAAAAGACCAATAACTAAACCTATTAAAAGTGCACCAATAGTAGCCACACAAAAGAAACACCAGACTCGACCGCATGAAAGTTTCCTAAATTAAACGATTATGACATATGCTAAGAAAGCATATTGAATCAGATGATGAAATAATAGATTGAAAAAGTAGAATCAATCTCAACAAGCTCTATATTAACAAGATCATACTAAGTTGTGTCATAGTATGATATTTCACTGGCTACCAAATAGTATACATAGAATAGAGATGTAAATACAAGTAGATTCTGCTTTCTATAATACATCTCACCATATATGCTCAGTTAGAAAAGCACTTATTGCTGCATTTTATGTATTTTCATTTTGAGATGTCATTCAAAGCCATGATTCAATATATTAAAACGTACCTTTTAGATTTTGTCCTTGTGTTTCGTCGTTTAGCAACATTCATTAATGCCTCTTCGAATCCTCCTATTGATACATTTCTCTGTTCATGGTTTATGAAATGATCTGTTGACTAGAGGATGTAATATAAAAATTTAAAAAGTGATCTTCTGTTAGTAGACAAATGAACTAACCGGTTTGAATAGCACATTAATATTACTGACACTGTTCTTATGAATTGATGGAATTTGGCTTGAATATGTGTGCGCCATACTAGGTCTATAGGGACGTACATGCGTAACACTAGGTCTATAAGGTCCTAGAGAGATGCGCGATAGTTCCATCCCTGTTCTTTCTCGACTTATTTAAATGGTTAAGTCAAATAAATTTAATTATATTTTGGTTAATGCAAGCCCACTCGTCGATGACTAAATAAGCGAAGTAACATTCAATTGAAAGAATTCATTTCTTCTATTTATTTGATTAGAAAGAAAAACTGAAGAGAAATAAATAAAATCAGCATATACATTTGGTTGGATTCACTACTCGATATGTCATATTTAGTTAAAGTACAAACAAACAAAACTCAGCATAGAGTTCGTTAAATTCAATACTCTATTTATTACATTGGTTTCCTCAAAAAGATTGTTCTTTTTTATATGTAATTATTATACTAAAGATAGAAAATATTTGAGCTTTGCATTATTTATATTATTGTCATCAACCGTAAACAAGAGACTCTCACATCTATCCGTATGCATTGGATAGTAAAATCATTTATGAAAACTTTATTGTTTTTCGTGAAAAGAAATTTGTTGAAAGATTTTTTTCAAAGAATTACAAATGAAACGAAATCATTAGATTAATCTTGATTGATTGTCAACTGTGATATACAAAATTAATAATATATGAGATATACATGTCTTTGTTATTCCAAATTTTATTTAGCTTGTCTCTATTTATTCAGAAAAAGATCTAATTTCTTCGTGTATTCATAAAGCCAATCCTATGCCTACGTCTAAGCTCTTCTTCGCTAATGTTATAGTAATATTCAGCACGTAGTTCATTATCTCTTTACTTTTACACTTGTATTTAATAGAAGAAGAAAATAGAAAATTAATATTTGAACTAATATTATAGCATCGACTTAAAAATACCATTCTATCTCGACATAAACACAGTATGTAAAACTAACATTTTGAGAGCTTATGATAGTGAATTATAAAGTTAGATTAAAAATTCGATATTTCTTCTTCGTTGAATATAGATAGAAAAACTAACAGTAATAAGGAAAATTATATATTTCTATCCTAATACCAATCAAATCTTGATCTAAGTACAACAACAAAAACTTTGCAACATTTGATTGTTAATAAAAAGTTTCATTGAAATTTAAATTTAGTATCTTATTGCTAATATTTTTTAATTTTCAAACATTCAAAAATAAAGATATAATTGCATCTCTCCGTTCTTTAAGGTCAACTTATGAATACAGATAGGATAAGTTATTATTTTGTTTTTTCTTTCAAATATACATGAATAGTAACAAAATACTTTTTAAAAATTTATTCAAGATATAAATTATGAACGTAAACATAGATTGATTGAAACATCCCTGGAAAGTATAAATGTTTACAATCGGCTATAAAATCTGATATTTGTTTTTGTATTGCATATACCTATTCAATTTCATATTTTCTTCATAATCTGAGATTATGGATAAATCCCTTATTTTTACACAGTCAGTATGAGTAAATATATAAATATATTAATCTTCTTTTCATAAGTATGCGTATCGAATAGATTAGTACTTTTTTTAATAATAATACGATTTAGTTAATTTTAGTAATTGATGAATTGAAATATTCTTTTATTTGTACTTTTTTTCAGAACATTTTATAGTTCAAATATCAATAAAAATTTTATTATATTCTGCTAACACATTAATCGTTGTCTATCATTGAAGGAGTATATTTATTTATTGGGTAACAAAAAAAGAAGAGATGTATTTTACAAAAAATATGTCATCATCAATAATAGCCCAAAAAGTTTATACTATAGGTGAAATGTTTATGTTATATGCTGGTATTTTTAATGTAGTGATTGGAATTATTGGTAATATTTTAATGATTTTGGTTTTTACTACTTTAAGAATTTTTAAAAAAAATCAATCTGCTTTTTATTTAACTATAGAATCTATTTCTAATATTGGTTTACTTTTAGCAGTATATATATCAAGAATTCTTACTTATTTTCTCGGTTATGATCCTGTTCTAGTTTCACTTAGTTGGTGCAAAATACGAACAATGATTTCGCAAGCATTTGGTCTATGTTCTTTACTTAGTGTATGTTTTCTTTCTTTTGATCAATATTTATCAACAAATCTTCAATCTAATTGCCGACAAATTAGTACACTTAAATTAGCTCATCGTCTTACATTGTTCAATATTTGTTTTTCTATTTTACATAGTACTACATTTTTCATTTTTACAGAGAATCATACGTCAAAAGGATGTACAATATATAATGAAATAGCTAAACGTTACTATTCATTTTTCTATTATTTATTTATCAGTAGTATTCTTCCAATAATTATTACTGTTACATCAAGTTTATTAGCTTATTATAATGTTCGGAGAATTATTCGACGACAAGTACCAGTAATTCGTCGACGTCTTGATCATCAAATGACAGCAATAACTTTGGCACGTGTTATGGTTTTTATTATATGTGGTGTACCATTTATTTGTATTTCATTATATGAACTTAATTTAAATAATAATGCAGATAATAATTTAGAATTAGCAATTATTAATTTGGTATCATCAATACTTTATTCATTATTATATATGAATTTTGTGGTAAATTGAAAAAAGTTTTATATCGTTATTGAGTTAATGAATTTTATTTTAGATCAATTTTTATGTTTTTTTGATGATATCATCACGTTTTCGTCGTCAAGCAAAAATTGTTTTAATAAAAAGATCTTGGCGTTTAATCAAATATCAACGTGATAGAAAATCAATTAATATGCATAGAAATCAAATTTTTCCTGAAGTAGAACTACAAAGTGTTTCTCTTAATGAACTAGCATAATATTTATATTATATCACATGGATCAAAATCATATCATCAATTATTTTGAACATTGTAGTAAAATTAAAAATCTATTTTAAATAGAATTTGAAGAAAATCATATAAATAAAATATTAATTTTATAATGATTCAAATACAATTGACATAATAAGTGTTACTATCAATGAGACAGCTTCCTTCTTTTTTCTTGTTAGCTTCAACGAGCGAAAAATTGAATGCGAAGAAAATTTGAGGTATACATTCAATAGAGCTCTATTAATTGTATAAAACTGAAGTATTTCACCAACTTCTACTTCTTTCACTTCAAAAACGATCAAATTTTATGTTAAAATGGTTAAGTTTCAAGATTTCTTGACGGAATAATATTTTTGGAAATAAGTATTTATATAATCCTATCATACATCAATGCAAACATTTTGAAAAAGACAAACTAATGAGCAGATATCGAACTTTATCCGTACATATGCATCCATTACTATACAAATGTCAGAATCAAGGTTTTGTTCTTTTTCATTATACTCATATAAAAAAAATTTTTGTGACAGAAAAATGTTCGTTGTTAAGAGCCATTTGATTTATTTTAACAGATTATACGATTAACACAAAAGAGGCAGCACATACACTTTACAACGAATTCTTTTCTCTATTATTTTTGAGAACACAAACATCACTATTTAATCCTTTATCTCTCATAGCGATTTCACAAGAGCCATTGATAGAATAATTTCATAGATGGAATACTAGTTCTCTAATATACTAATGATGTAGTCTGATCGATCAAATGTGCTGCACCTAATGTAGGGCTCGACTTTTTTTCTTTGTCTATATCATGAAGTGAATAGAAACAACATCTATCTCGGCGAGAAGTGAACCGATAAAAATTAATATCAAATATATGCATTTTTATTTTATTCGTGTTGTCAGATTCTAACCTATTTTATAACCTCTGAAGAAGTTTAATTTAACATATATACAATTCCGAATTCTCATGGATTAATATTAACTTCAGTCTTGAGAAGCCGTCATCTACCCAATAGTAACAATATGGCTAATTAGATCTCTTTGAATGTATAATTCACAACATTTTCAATCAACTTTTGAAATATATTTAATTCATTAGAGAACTTAGTTATCAACGAATATCAGACAGTAATTTCAAAAGTTCTCAATTACCTGAGAGTCCAAGATATATTGTTTCAAAAATTTTGATTTTGTTTTGTTTCATTTTTTCAAAATTATCGATTTTATCGAGGCAATATTTTCACTAATGTATCCTTGAAAAAAACTATCATTCTTATCAATCGACAGTTTATGAAATTTACTACAAAAAAATTGCTATCTTTTTTTGAATTCGATATTTTCTTTTATTTCTACAACTATTCTACAAATAGTTTTTCATCAATGACTAAGAGGGAGATCAAAAATTAACAATTGATTTAACCTATGTATAGTCTATCTATTTGTTGGATAAATTATCCGCAATTTATGTCAAATATATATCAGTGTACTACCATATACTTTTCACGTTAGATTAGTTTTAATCTTTTAATAAATAAATCTATTTGATGTAAAATAAGATCAATAACTCAATTCTTTTTTATTTCAATGCCTTTTGATATGATAGATTTTGTTGTTTATGAATAGTAAATTTTTTTTTATTCAGCATCTAAAATTTCATTTATTGATCTTTAACAAACAGATCCTGGCCTCTCTCATAAATATCCACAAGTGGATATTTTGTTTTAACCAATCAAAATTAGTTGGTTTTTATGCGTGTATATAGAAACACACATCTTTTTCTTGTATTTCTAAATCTAATACAAAAATAACAATTTTTCATTGTTTATCATCATTTGTATGTTCCATTCACTATCAAACTAAATCATTTTTCTGTAAATCAATCAATTAATAAGTAAAAATTGTTGAAAATCATGATGATTTCTTAATTAAAATATTAAAGAAAGTGGAAACAAAATAGATCATCTTCATATTGCATATCATACATTGAGTATCTAAAATAAGAGTATCGATAAAAATCGAACCCTAGAAAGAGAAACATAGAAAACATTTACTTTTTCATAAACTCATAACAAAAAAAAAAACCTCAACATACCTGAAATACTTTTTCCTTCTGACCTTTAACCATTGATATCATTTATTTATTTTTCTTTTTCTCGAATGATAACTTATTATTCTTTATATCTCTGTTGTCTTTTCTAGATGCATGCTCTTGGTATAGATATTGGTACAACATCCTGTAAAATTTGTGTTGTTTCATCATCTTCCAACGAAAAAAATCGTATAATTTTCACTGAACAACTTGCTCATAATGCTTATATTATTCAAAAAGAATATTCTTCATATGATGAACAATCACCAGGAAAAATTCTTGAAACAGTTGAAATACTTTTAGAAAAATCTGGTAGTCTTAAAAATAATTCATTAATAAAATCTATTCAAATATCTGGTCAAATGCATGGTTTTATACTTTGGTCATCAAAATCACCACGTACAATTGTTTCATCACTTATTACATGGCAAGATCAACGATGTTCAACAGAATTTCTTTCATCACTTGGTTCATCTTTAACACATTTACGAACTGGTTATGGTTTAGCTACTTTATTATGGTTAATTAATCAAGAAAAAGAAAATAAAGAAGATGAATTATTAAAATATGATCGAGCTGGTACAATTGCTGATTATATTGTTACAATTTTATGTGAAGATTCAATAAATAATTTTCAAATATCAACTCAAATGGCAACAAGTTGGGGAGCTTTAGATAATAAATGGCCTATTGAACATCGTTTATTACCAGAAATTGTTCAACCTGGTACTATTATTGGTTATTGGAAGAAAAATATTCCTGTTTATGTTGCTCTTGGTGATTTACAATGTTCTGTATTTAGTTGTCAACCAGAAAAGCATCATGCTGTTATAAATATTTCAACATCAGCACAACTTGCTTTAGTTATAGATAAACAATCATCAATAAATCAAGATGGTCAAGGTGATAAAATTTTATCATCAATGTATGTTCCATATTTTGAATCAAAAGATTTATTAGTTGCTGCTTCACTTAATGGTGGAAATATTCTATCAGCATTTGTTCATTTAATTCATTCATGGGAATTATCTTTAAATAATAATTCTTCATCATTATCTATTGATACACTTTGGTCTCGTTTAATTGAACTTGGTCTTCAATCAACAACAATTATTGAAAATTTTTCTCCTGCTTTATTTGGTGAACGACATGATCCATCTATGTCAGCATCAATAACAAATATTCGTACAATAAATATATCACAATTGAATGATATTGGGTCAATATTTCGTACAATATGTCAATGGATAATTAAAAATTTATTTGAAATGTTAGGAGAATATTCATTAACAATTAAAGGTATTATTGGTACAGGTAGTGCGTTAATGAGAAATTCTATATTACAACAAGAACTTAAAGGAAAAGTAAAAAGTCAAGTTATTTTTAATGAACATTCCGATGCTGCTTATGGTGCTGCTTTATTTGCTTTGACGCAATAGATTTTGTTTGTTTTTATGATTTTATTTTTTAGATAAGAAAGAAAAAAAAGAAATTTTTAAATGACAGAAGAAGATACAGTTGATGTTATTGTAGTAGGAGCTGGAATATCAGGTCTTTATGCAGCTTATCGATTGAAACAAAAAGTATCAGAATTAAAAATTCTTGTACTTGAAGCAAAAGGTAAATAGGAAAAAAAAATTATTTTATTTTATTTTTTTATTTCTTGTATGTTAATAAAGATCGAGTTGGCGGTCGAACATTAACAGTTGATTTAAAAACATCACATAATGAAAATGAAACAGATCAATTTGATCTTGGTGGTCAATGGGTGACTGAGTATAATATTTTTATTATTAAATTTCTTTTTTTGTTAAAACAATGTTCTATTTAATAGTACACAAGAAAATGTTACAGCATTACTTAATGAATTACAATTAGAAACTTATTTACAATATCATACAGGCAAAAGTATAGCTGAATTACATCGTCGTATACTTCAATATTCTTTATCATTACCATTTATTTCTTTACTTTCATTTCTTGAAAGTATTTATAATGTTTTTCGAGTAAAATAAAAGAATTTATTCTTTTTATATATAAATTATTATTATTATTTCTTTTTTTAAATAAAAGCTTGAAAATTTGGCATCAAGTGTTTCAACATGGAATCCAATGATGACAAGAAATGCTGAATATCTTGATCAGCATACATTTGCAGATTTAATGAAACCATGGATACGTAATAGTAAGGTTTTTCTTTTTAATTATTAAAAAAAACAAAAATTTTATTTTTGTTGTATTTATTTATTTAATTAAATAGGTGCAAATCCATTAATGACTGCTGCTGTACGAACTGTATTTGGTTGTGAACCTGAGCAATTAAATGCTCTATTTGCTTTAACATATGCTCAAGCAGGTGGAGGATTTATGAGATTAACATTAACAGATCCTGGTTGTGCACAAGAAAAAAAAATTAAAGGTGGTTCACAACAAATATCAAAATTACTTGTTCAACGAATTGGTCATGAACATGTTCGACTTGAAACGCCAGTAGAAAAAATTATACAAAATGATGATGGTTTATATAGATTTTATTTAATATTTCATATATATATATATAGATAGATTTGTTTAATTAGATACTGTTTTGGTAATGACAAAATCAAATCAAACAATATTTAAATGTCGTAAAGTTATTTTAGCTATTCCACCTTCACAAATAGGTTAGTTTAATATTTTTATGTATTATTAGTAGATTGAATATATCTTTTTTATTTGTATTTATTAGCTCCTATTCAATTTGAACCAATGTTACCAGGTTATAAACGTGAAATGATTAAACATATGCCAATTGGTAGTTATTTGAAATTTATATTTGTTTTTGATAAAGTATTGAAATTATTTTCTTGTAAATAATATATTATCATTAATTAATATAAATAGGCATTCTGGCGAGAAGATGGTCTTAGTGGTGAAGTAATTAGTGATGGAAGTTTTGCACCACTTGGACTTTCTATTGGTCCAATGACATGTAAATGAATAATTATTTTTTTTTTTATTTTATTTTATTTTTTTTTATTGTATATAGATTTAATTGATGGTACAAGTTCAAATGGTACACCAGCTTTATTAGGTTTTATTGGTGGACGATGTGCCGCTGTATGGACAAGTGTAACACTTGAAGAACGACGTAAAGGTTTAACCGAATGTCTTTCACGATATTTTGGTGGTCAGAAAATTTCTACGCATTTAATTGAATATGCTGAAAAAGATTGGAATGTAGAAGCATATTCAGGTGGATGTCCATGTCATAATGCAACAACAGGATCCATGAAAGATTTTGTTGATGGTTTAAGAAAACCATATAAAAATATACATTTTGCTGCTACAGAAACAGCTAGTCAATGGATGGGTTATATGGATGGTGCAGTTGATGCTGGACGACGTGCAGCATCAGAAATTTTAGTATCATTTCGTAATGATGATCAATTAAAAGATAATGATATTGATTTATATACATTTGAAAGTCAAAGTAAATTATTTTATTATTTATTTTGATAATCAATAAAAATATTCTTTTATTTTTATATTAGATCGTAAATATCAATTTTATCGAGTCGCCCGATCAACATTTTATTATGCAATTCCAATAATTATTGTGACTATTGCTGCATTATCTAAAGTTTTTTTTCCGTCAGTATTTCAGTGATTTTCATAGTTTTTTTTTGTATAGATAAGCGTCTATTTTATTCTTTTTATTAAACCAAAAAAAAAACACAAATAAGCGCAATAAAATAAAAATTTTATGTTTTTCCAGATAAAAATAAAAATGACGAGTATATTTATACGACAATTATATTCACGTATAGGATGTTCATCTTTTCTTCGTCCTATAATACAAACTCAACCATCAATACGAACAAAAATGGCTAGACGTATTACTCGACATCGAGTCCCAACACATGCTAAACCAAGTGATAAATGGGCACAGAAAAAGACAGCGTATGCAGAATATAATACTAAATTAATTAAATTAGAAAAAATTTTGTAGAGCTCGAACAGTTGAAGCAGATGTTGTTTATGATGATGAATTTGCTAAAAGAAAACCGATTGATAAAGTATGGTTAGCAAAAGAATATCCAGTTCGATCATGGCCTCTTGAAACAGTTTTACAATGGCATAGAGAAATGTTGCAACCAAAAATGCTTAATTCAATGGATTCATTTGTTTGGGCACGACTTAAACTTGATATGACTACACCTAAAAAGGTTTGATTTTCAAATGAAAGAAAAAAAAAAGGAATGTTTTTGTTTTTTAGACCAAATTTATTGAGGGTATTAAAGGTTTAGTAACATTTCCACATTATTTTGAAGATCGACCACGTAAAAATGTTGTTCTATTTTGTCGAGTATGAAATTTTAAATTTATTTATTTGTTTTTAATTAAGAAAAATTTTCTATTTTTAGCTTCCTGAACATATGAAAGCTGCTGGTAAAAATATTTTCATTGATTTTTTTATATTTTCTTTTTCTATAATAGAAAAATATGGTGCTTATATGTCCGGTTATACCGAAGTAATTAAACAAGTATGATTAAATAATTTTTATATTTTTCTTTTTTTATTAAAATCTTGTTTTTTTTTCTTCTTATAGTTTGAACGTGGTGATGTTACTGATATGAATTATGAATATGTATTATGTGCACCTGATGTTTATGCTGATATATTACATTTAAGAAAGAAAATTTCAAAAGATAAATTTCCAAATCCACAATATGGTTTATATAATATATATTTTTAAAAAAAACCGTAAAAATATTCATTTCATTTTTATTAAAGGTAGTCTTCATCCAAATGTTGAGAAAATGTTAGAAAAATTTATACGTGGAAAAGAATATCAATCAGCAAAATATGAAGAAACTCGTGGTATAGTAGAACTTCGATTTGGCATTGTAAATAGAATTTAAAAAAAAATTTCGTATTGAATTTATATAAAAAATTATATTTTAGATAAATATGTCTGATCAACAATTAATAGAAAATTTTCAAGCATTTGTTGATCAAATTAGTACTCATTCACAAACAAAAGTTGGACCATTTGTACTTGGATGTTCAGTGTATTGTCCACCATCAACAGAAGAATTTCGTGTTGATGTTACACCATTTCTTCCTAGTGAAGAAGATGTACTTGAAAAAAAAGAAATAGCTAAACAAGTTGTAGATGATATGATTAAACAAACAACACCTGAAATAGGAGATGATTTACTTAGAACATTACCAACAGTTAAATAAATTTTTTCTTAAAAAAAGAAAAAAATAAGATCTGTCATTTATTAAAATTTTGTTTTTGTTTTTGTTTCATTGAAACTGTATTTCTAGATGTTAATTCTATTAAATTTTAATGAATACTCAACAATGATATCCAATAAAACATGAAAATAAATTTAGTAAAATTACTAAAGAATCATATGCACCTAATGATACCAAGATATATTTGAGTTTCAATGGAAAAAAAGAACCAATCATTGATGTCAATCATTTTTTTGCACTTAATAACCTTTTGCTTATTCTGTTATTTTTTGAGTTTAACATATATATATATGTGTCCGTTCACTTTTTCAAAGTCATAATAATATATATAATAGAATAAATTTATAATGCACAAAGTAATTACAGCTGCAATTGATTCAAATATACTTTCAGCTTCGAAATCATTTATTGATCAATGTTGTATTCAAAATGCTGAATATGTTCGAACTTATGATGAAAAAATTTATGATATACGAGCACCACCTTCAAAACATTTAGCTATTGTTTGTTGTATGGATGCACGTTTAGATATATTTCGTATACTTGGATTAAAGCCAGGTGAAGCACATATTATTCGAAATGGTAAATAAATTAAATGCTTTTTTTATGGAAATTTATTTATTATGAATTTATTTAAGGTGGTGGTCGTATTCGTGATGCTGTTCGTTCACTTATTTGTAGTCAAACATTATTACAAACAAAAGAAGTAATGATTATTCATCATACTGATTGTGGTTTTACTTATTTTTCAAATAATGATCAAGTTATAGCTGCTCTTAAAGTATAATTTTTATTTTATATTTTATTTTTTATTATTTTGTTAATTTTATAGTTACAACCAGGAACTGAAACTGGTACTATACCTCTTTTTCAAACAATACCTGGACAATTATCAGCAACAAATACACCAGATTTTATGCCAATTGTTGATTTAGAACAATCTATTCGTGATGATTTAGCCGAATACAAACAATATCCAATGCTTAATCAGAATGTTACAGTTCGAGGATTTTTATATGATACTAAAACAGGTTTACTCAAAGAAATTAAATGAACGATAATAATATAAGATTTTATTTACAAACATTTTTTTTTCTTTTTATTGTAATAATTAAATCATTCAAGCTTTACTGAAAATTTAGTCTTCATTTTATCTTGCATAAAGAAAATATATAAAAATTGAATAATTAGAATATGGATGTATTGCACTCTGATATTTCCAATATCAAAATGCTTATATCTCATCTTCTACTCAATGTGTTTAGATCATTCTTTAAAATATTGCTTAGATTCTATCATACTTACAGTAGAAAAAAGTTAGTATTTTTTAATATTATCTGTGAGCAAGAAACACTTGTTTGTTTGTTCACAATTTTTATTAAATGAATAAAATTTTTAGAGCAGTTTTATAGCTTACATTTTTCTCTTTCTAACAATATAAATTGATCAAGACTTTCATTTCGATAGATCCATCAAATCTTATAAAAACTACTTTTACATATACTTTGTCTAATTTATATTCCGACAGATTAAATTGAACATTTTAAAATCGATTTAAAAGAAAACATGAGGGTTTTTTCTTTCATTCGATAAGTTATAAAGACGAGGAACGTTTTGGTAAACAAATTTTTTTATATGGCCTTTTCAATCAAACAAAAAATCAAAAAAAAAAGAAAGAAATGACTATTGTTCTGTCAAATGTTTCGACAGATTTTTGATTTTTCAATGAGCACAAAAGATCAATCAAAGATATTTAAAAAGTGCAGCTCTTAAAAACGAAAAAAATTAGTGTCAGCTTTTTGATAAGTACAATTAGGATATATCCAAATATATTTTTTTTTGAGCAATCAAGTGGCATGATATAAGCTAAAACTATGAAAGCATACAATACTGATGCACTCATATTTGTATAATATATATGGACACAGTACACAATATTTATAAAAATATCGTTCTATTCAGTTGATCTTAAAAATATTGATAAACAAAATAGAAATATGTTTAGACAAATTTTTCTATTTTCATTTTATAAATAAATTTATATAAAACCTAATTAATACTATCGTTAAAAGCAAACAAAAAATCGTAAAATATATTTTTGTCCGGTAAAATATTTTTTTTTCATATCTTTTATTTTCATTCGATGTTTGTCTTTGGTTGAAGTTTCATTAAAAATACTTGCTAATGAATAAAATTGTGAACAACGTTGTAATTCATAATTATGACGTTTAATAAATACATTAGCATTATCACTACCTAATAAATCTTCATTAGTTTTACTTAATTTTGCTTTTGATTTATTTGCTGGATTACCAATTGCAAATGCAATAATATCTGTTTTTGTTTCCATTGTAAATGATGCCGATGATGAAGTCGTATTTGATATAAATGTAAATCCTTGATCCATTGATTTAAGAAAAAATTTGTTAGTTATTATTATTTATATATAATCAATGTTCGATAAATTTTAAAGAATAATAGACAAAAATAAAGATAAGAAAGAATAAAATAGTTTGCTACTTAAATAAAAATGAAAGAAGAATGTATGTAAAAAAATATGTCATGCAAGCATACCTTAACAAAAGATATATATTAACATATGAATATGATAAATGTAGGTTATGTATACATATTTTCACGAGTTTTTATCAAATAAAAAAATGGATAATATTTTTGTATTATGTCTAGAAAAGTTCAAAGATTAAAATTTATATTTTTGATTTTTATTATTTATCTTTCGCATTAATGTTAATAATGCTTATGAGTAATAAATTAAAAATATTTCTTAATTGGTTTAATATTCAATAACGAGTATGCTTTATCAAATATATTAAAATATCTAAAAATAAGTTTATACTTATGTAAAACTAAGTACCTATAATCGGAAGTTAGAATTATTTTTTAAAGTGATTGAATTCAATATTTCTATCAATGAGCAAATTAGTGTGTCAATGAATACATAAGACATGATGAATAATTTGTTTATGTTGATAAAAATATTTTTAATGATTCAAAGCTTAAAAAAATTAGAATCAGCAAGTGATGAAAAAAAACATTACTTAAGAAACTTCTTTATTCAAAAAAATCTGAATCTTGAATAATCTTATTCTCTTTCTCGTAGAAAAGAGTCTTGCAAACATAAATTGTCTGATTGCTTGTACGTTCGTACAAAGTCAAAAAAACATTTTATTAATATTATTCTATAAAACTTAATCAAAGGGTAATTGGGGTCGAAGAACTCAAATCTGATGTTATTTTTTTAAAATTTTTTTCTCGAATCGATTTTTTACAAAAACATTTTTTTATGAAGTTTGGTCAGAGGCAGTTGAAGTCGAGAAACCTGAATCTGACTTCGGTCTTTTTCGTTTTATAAATGAATAGCTTGAGGGTAGCTAAGAAACACTATTTCTACGAGAAAGAGCTGAGGGAGTCTTTAGATGAGCGTTACTTGTTATATATATGGTTCGAAAAATTCAAAATTCGAGCAATTTTTATATATGATTAGATACAGCTCGACGAGCTAAATCTAAATCTAAATACTATATTCAAAAAAAAAACTTTTTTTTTGATGTCAAAATACTAAAAAAAAATTTCAAAAACTAATTCTAAAAATTAACTTACGGATTATTGAACTCTTGCCTGCATGTTTAATAGATGGTATACATTTAAAAGCTCGGAAGCAGCACTTCGTGTCAGGAAGAAGGTATCAAGCCATTTTTAAATCAAGATAAAAGTTTTATTTTATCGTTGTTAGATTCTCTATGTCGAGCTGATAAGAATTAAATATTTGTTTCCTTCAACCCACCTTCTATATTGAGATATGGTCAAAATACCAAAATAGCATCAATGATTAGGAAAAATGATGTCCAAATGTGATTGTTTGACCATCAAAAGTTGGTATTCTGGAACGATCGATGTCATATTCAGCATCAGCTTAAAAAATTTTGTTGAATAGCATGTATTTCGTTAAAAATGATTTTTCAGAAAAAATTTATTCCTAGTCTTCTTCAGCTGGTTTTTGGATAAATTTCGTCCATAGTTCCTCATAGATGAGTTTCTCATGAAAAATTATTTTTAACGAAATACATGCTACTCAACAAAGTTTTTTAAGCTGATGTCGAATATGACATCGGTTATGCTGAAATATAAATTTTTGACAGTCAAATAGAGCCTCTATCTTTATTTTAAAATGACTTGGTGCCTTTTTTCTGACACAAAGTGTTGTTTCCGGGCTTTTAAATCTATGCCATCTCTTAAACGTGCAGACAACTCAATAATCCTTCAATACATTTTTAGAATTAGTTTTTCATGTAGATTAAGAAAAGAATTTTCAAAACGATAGGGAATTTTGTTTAAAAATGTCAGGTTTTACAAATCTTCGATTTTTGAATTTTTTTCAAAGGTTTCTGACATCATCTATATTCGGATTCAGTTCTTTGAGCTGCATCTAACCATATATAAAAATCAAAAAAAAAATAATGCATACGGTTAAAGTAGGTACAATTAATACATATTTGCTAACATATATGGTACTGAATATAAATATAGAAAATATTCAATGATATATAATAAACGAACGATGTTTGATTATCTAAATTTAGAAGACAAGAAAAATGTCAAGACGAATTTTATTGGTACTCAAAGATGATTATATGATTTATTTGCTGTGTTTTACAAATATCAGAAGATATATTCTGTTCCATTAAGGGGAAAGAAACTACGTCTTATCATCTTTCTTTTTTGATTTCTATGCTATCTGGTTGCTGGAAGAGAAAAAAAACATTCCATCATTTTGTACTTGAGGTAATGTGATAGAATCGATAAAAAAGATTACTAAGCTACTGGTGTTCTTTTTCATCGTCAATATGTAAAAATCTAGTTTTGTATCTAATATGTCAATTGGTTAGTAGGAAAAATCTAATCGATAATAATTTTTTGTTTTATGAACATAGACAGCTGTCAAACAAATTTTTTTCCAACAGATATAAATGTGTGATGAGGAAATAGTATATGTGTAGAAGAGACATGCAATGTGGTTATCTAATTACGTTAGATTGATTCATCCCTAGATATAAAATCATGAATTTATCTATGTATTTCTATAATGACTTTGAGATCAACAAGAATTTTAGATAGAATGTTGTTTATTCTATTGCAAATCCACTATATTAACATAAGACTAAATTAATGATACAATTATAATTTTCTGATCATTATTATATGTACATTATGAAAAATTATAGATATATGGTATTAAATACTTTTAAACTTATGGAAAGCTCTCTAACATTATGTACTACTAAGTTATTTCATTTACATTGTATAATTTTTTTCCTATTACATGCTTACGTAGGGTTATATATATATCCAATCACTATAACAAATGAGTAATTTTATTCTTGTATCTTACATAGACACAGAATTGATATAATAAGCTTCTCATTATTTTATTGACATCTCTATTCAATATTATTTGTTGAGAATTATTTTCTTTTTGAAATTTTCCTCTGGCTAATCTTTATAAGAAGTTATACAGTGTATGTTATTCACAGCTAATTTATATTAATTATATGATGAAAAGTAAAGATCTTTGAAAACTAATTTTTTATAGATGTGAAAATGACGGTGATCTCATCAAGTTCTATCAATATTTGAAAGGCTTTTTTGGAGTCAATATCAATGAAGTATGATATAAGATGATCCGTAACACCGATTCTATCGATCTGTCACCAACATTGGAAATATTACATCTTTCTAAGACTAGTCAAATGAAATCAAGTGCACATCAAATATTGAACGATGATCTATAATTTCATGATTGTAAGGAGATAATTGATCTAACATATACTGATAAACACAAAAATAAAGGAAGAAAATTCGTAAACCGAGTAGGTAATAATTTCTAAGGAGAAGGCACGTTTCGCATTTTACTTTTAACCGAAAAAAATGTTCCATGTCGATGGTCTGTACAATTTTTAAAACGAATGGATTTGGATCATTCGTCATGTTGAAACAAATATAAGAGGTGACTTGAAACTGAAGCAAATACCACCTCCAATCATTTTTGTTTACATAAATAAAGATCGTAGGCTATCACATAGTCCAGATTTAAACTCACTAGACTATTCTATTTGAAAAGGATTTACACAATCTATCAGCTAGTTTTTTAATAGATATGTTTTTCTTAGTATCCATATTTTCATAATATTTACCAAATTTTGTAAAGATCATTACAATAATAAGACGAAACTATCTATATATAAACGTCATGATTGTTAAACGAAAATATTGTAACGAAAACTTTTGACATCACGACCAAGTAGCGATTCGAATAGACCACTCTTAAAAGATTTTATTTGATTCAAAGAATATATCGCTATAAAAAAATATACAGTAAGCAATATCTCATGAATATGATGCTGTATTATTTGTGTTCCTATTTACTTTAATATACTTTTTTTGTATGTGAATCTATTGCAAAAACTTTACAAATTGTTAATCTATTTTAAATGCCTTTAAATAATAAAATATGATATTTTTTTCTTAAATTGATTTCATACACTATCGAGAGAAAGTACATTGTTTTTTTTCTATTTATTGATAATTAATTCAACATGGATTATCTTATCTCAATAAAAGATTTCTCAAATCCTTTTGATTGTATTTCACCTTTTGTAAATATCAGTGGCTTCCTCTGGATAATATTATCTCTTATATTATCATCGTTGACATTTATAAGCTTATATCACAATAACTTTACTACGATTAAATCTTCTTTAAAATACCTCTGATTTATTTTGTCCTTGTCGTTGTAAGCGTGTATCAATAAAAATAATATAAAAAACAACACGAAAAGAACTTACAATGTTGGCTGTATTATTCATTCTCTGTCAGACATTATGGACAATGATGATTGTTGCTATGACCGAACAAAGGTAGAGTATGTTACTAGAAGATAATGAAGGAAAAAAAATGTGAAATATTCATTACTTTTTTTTTAATACAAATTTTTATCAAATCTAACTCTGACATTTTGTTCTGACGAAAAATTTTTTGACGAATAGTGCAAGTACAAACTTTATTTTAGGATAATAAAATTTATTTAAATCATCACTTCTACTCGTTTCTGTTCAGATCAAAGTTAAATAATGAATTTTACATACTATTTATAAACAATATCGAAAATTATAGAATAGCTTCTTATGTTTTATTAACGGTAACATGAATGTTGCTCCCCAGACAATTGCTCTTCTATGACAATTGCTCTCCTATGACAATTGCTCTCCTATGACAATTGCTCTCCTATGACAATTGCTCCCGCGACATTTGCTCTCGCGACATTTGCTCCCCAAGGACAGTTGCTCCCCAAAGACAATTGCTCCCTAGACACTTGCTCTATAATGACATTTGCTCCCCAATTTCATTTGGTCTTAAACTATGATGTTTTTGCTGACAAGTTCAAAATAATTTTTAAAGATTCAAAAATTGGTAGAGTTATGAAAAAATGAAACGATCAGAAACTCGTGCAAAATTTAAGATTACTGGAAATTCACGAATTAATTCTAAATATATAGCTAATTTTACTGAACTTTTATCGGAACTTCAAAAGGTGGTACTATAGGTGTACAAATACATGGAGGACATAGAACAAAAGAAGTAGAAAAATACTCTAGATTATCAAGGAAATTACGACAAAAATAAGAAGCAACAAATGACAGTATCCTTTTCTGTGTTATATATTCTTTAAACTATTTTTCTGATCTTATTATGATACACTACAAGTAATTAATTAAATATCAAAAACACAGATAAGCCAATAAAATATATCTAGCATGTTAACAAGCTTAAATCTCTAATTAATTAATCTCTACAATTAGCTTGATCTCTAAATTCGTATGTCTATTTCGACAATACTTTTTGAATTCATTTCTCAACATTTCTCTTTACATTGTTCTTGTAACTCATAAGAGATTTATTCGATATTGTCATAGGGGAGCAAACATCATTAGGGAGCAATTGTCATAGGAGAGCAATTATCCAGGAAGCAATTGTTTTTGGGGAGCAAATATCACGAAAGCAAATGTCGCGGGAGCAATTGTCATAGGAGAGCAATTGTCGCGGGAGCAACTGTCCGGGGAGTAACATTCATGGATTCTTTATTAACATGTCTTGCTCAAGATTAATACATTTTCTATCAATAGATTTATAATAACACAGCCTCAATTTACCGAGAGAGCAACAAACATTCAATACGTCCATATAAGCAATCATGATGATTATCTTCTATATAAATTAATACATAAATATGATACTACTCAATCTCAAATACTCACAGTTAACAAATTGCTTCAAGAATATTTACAAAAGTCATTTGAAACACCTACAAGATCTTATCCTAACGTTGTTCAATTATGTGGTGCAACAATGTTGGCTTTTTTCTTACGAAATACCACCGTTTCTCTAAAGAATATAAATGCTCTTATTTTAGGTCGTCTAGAAGCATATGATAACTCAAAATATATCTGTTTTTTAAGTGCTTTAAAAGAACATCGTCAAAAAGGACTTGGAACAAAGTTATTTAATGAATTTATTAATGAAGCTATTCGAGCAAATAATACACGCATTTCATTACATGTAAATACAGAAAACAGAAGTGCCATGTCACTCTATTTAAAATGTGGCATGCGATGTAATGATTTTATTTCTAACTATTATTTTGGCGATCGAACATATGCAACTCAGAATGCTTATGCAATGACTCTACAATTAAAGAATGTTAAAAATTCAACAACAGTTTGCGAATCAATAACTGCTGTTGAAATTTCTCCACAAGAAAATGCTTTATACAAACAAAAATGTCCACAAACATTTACTCGATGATTTCAAAACAAACTTGATAACTATTTTATTTTATTTACAACTTTCTTTTATTTATGTAAATGAAGTATGTGTTTAAAAAGATTATTGATCTCTTTAGTTGGTAAATGATAATTATCTTGTCTTCTTAAATAGAAAAAAGTAATTTAAATAACTACTTTTGAAAATTTTCACATTTCCGTGGTGAACAAGAATATTCATAATGTTGCTTCCACTTTGAACATAAAAGCCATTTCTTAAGTTATTACGTAGCATTTTATTGTCATGACATATTAGAAAACCTTCATATCGGTCATAAATTATTATGACTTCCTAGGGAGATATATGGCAAATAGGATTTTTTTCCAAAATTTATTGCTAAACTATCACAAGATAAATTAGCAACAACAGAAGATAATAGATTTTCAATTATAATCATTTTCTTATTTGAGTAATCCAGTTAGGTATGATGAATATGTACAAAATTAATTTGGATTGAGACTATTCGATGCGTAGATGTTAAAATGAATCAGCATGATTACTCAGCTTGAAATATTTATCATCACTCGCAAGTTTTATTATTAATTTCAGATATACATGTAATAGGATTGTTAAAAAAATTTCATCAGAACCAACTTTATTTTAATGAGAGATTGATTAAGTTCCATAACTAAATGTGAGCTTATGATTTATCGAATCGATATGTATAATCAAGCTTTCGAGTAGGTCGAATTTGATCTAAAACTGATTGAATATCTATCATATTTTCATTTTTATCTTGTTTTATAACATGCCAAGATGTAAAATAAAATGATGCATTCGACAGTTGGTTGAATTGATTGATAAAATTAAATATTTGTGCTGTTGAGTAGAGATGAACTATACATAAGTGTTTAATGTATGGAAAGACAAAGTATAATTCTACAGTATTATAATCGTTATCATCAATATAGTGATGATCGATTTCTAAATATCGAATCTTTTTGAAAGGCTCACATTTTATTTCTTAAAGAAAATATTTAATTTTACTATTGATAAATATTCGATAGAGATTTGTCATTTCATTCATAACTAGCATAATTTCTGAGTATTTTGTTATTGAATACAAAATTAAGTGTTGTATATGATTTAAATCAACAGTCTGTTTGATAGATGATAATGGAATTGGTTGCAACATACTTAATGTTCGAACTCCAGTACAGCGGTGATCTATATTAATAACAGGCTCTGACAAATTTCGATGCATAACACATGTATAAAAGATTCTGCTATCAGGTGATGTAAAAAGAACAGATGGTTTAAACTCTTCATTGGTAAAAATTTCAGCAAAATACAGCATTAGAAATAGATCAAAATCATTTAATAAGATGACTTTCTACTGTTTGCCATCGTTGACCATCAAATACATCAACATAACCATTCGCGTATAATTCCGAATAGAAGATTAGGAAATAAAAGAGATTTCAGAAAACATCAATGACACAATCTCAATCGATTCAATTGACGTAGTACTGAACCGTTATTATCAAACAGATGTCTACCAAATTTAATGACATCATCATAAGACATCTTAGGAATCCACGAATTAGTTTTATTTGATGGGACAAAGAAAAATGTATGTACATTTTTAAGATAAATCAAGTCTGTGATAATACATTGTCAAAAATCTGTTTGAACGTCAATTAATACTAATGAACGAAGATTAATAAACTGATTAATTCCAAATCGACTTAGAAAGAGTTCAACTTGATTTAGTATGATTCGTTGACAGATAAAATCAAATTTTTTCTTCGTAATTGATTTGGAATTCATACAACAATTTGAATAGTTGAGTAAACGTATAGAAAATGTCATAAATCGAAAAGTAATTCAATAAATCATGAATAAACTCTATAGGAAATATATCTAATAGACAACGAGCTATTATTAAAAATAAAATCTATCAGTAATAATCATCTGTTGCAATCAATTTTTTTCAATTAAATTTGTCTTTCAAAACATATTAACACATATACATGAGCAATGAAATCTATTATTTTTACTGTTTCTTTTTCTGTAATGTGGTAGCCATCACGAATAATGAAGTAAAAAAAAAGGAAGAAAGAAAATAAAAATTTTGTTCTCATTCATGAATTTGTTTCATACCAAATAAGTTAGTTAATATCCTATGAATTAATTCATAAAATTGTAAGATTTTTGCAAAAAATATCATATACATTTAATTTAATTCGATTTTTTTATTAAATTCTAGATATTTCTTACAAGAAGACACACCTTAATTAATATTATTCATAATCTTAAAAAAAAAGATTATTAGAAAAAAAAGAAGAATAAAATGGATACAAATGTGATTAAAAATGAACATTGAACACATTTAGGTGCTGGATTGCAGAGATGATTTCGACAACAATATCGAGCAGTACCTGAAAATATTCCTTGAATAGTCATACTTTGATCGTTATAAGTATCTTGTCGACAATCAGCTGATGCACCACGTGATACAATTTGTTGATTTCCTGGAATTGACTGCCATACGATTTTCTAATTAAAATAAGAATAATTAAAAAAATTTTTCGATACATGTTTATTTACATAACACCAATCTTCTGGACGAGCTGCAAGACGAATACCACGTTGAGTATTTAAGCAATTTGCACAATAATAACAATCAAGCGCATGCGTAAAATTTAATACAGTAACAACTAAAACTTTAATAAGAGAAAAAAAATCAGATAATAATTAAGACAATGTACACATTAAATTGGCTTACTCAAGAATACGAAGGTATATTCAAGATTATATTTCATTTCTTTATAAAAGTTGCCAACAAGTAAATAGTTGATCTTTCTTCACTCTTCTTTTTCATCAAAGAAAAAGAAAAAGGTCAATGTTGTGCGTATCACAGAATATTGCAGTGATGGGTGATATAGTCATATAACAAATAGTGCTTGTATGACCGGCGTCAATATGATAAGAACCATTCAATTCAAATAAAGCCTTACAAATTGCATCAAAAAATTTTTATTTCATATTCTTCTTCATTGAACTTCAATATGAAGCACTTTATTTTATTTATACAATTTGATATTCAATATAAATGAGGCTCTATCCAAATGAAGAAGAAGTAATCGTTTTTATTTCAATATACTTATTATCAAATATATAAGTGAATAGATACTGTCATATTGTAACCTACTACTGTATCAATATAGAGAAAAGTAAAGAAGATGATACTCGCTAGGAAAATTTTCTATTTATATCCGTGATTGCTTTATGCAAGAACCAACTGCTAGTAGGTATACATATGAATTGTGTTTAAACTCAATCGATATCGAATACATTAACCTCACTAAAAAATTAAAACATAAAGATTTTTGTTACCTTTATATTTATATTTTTCACAGTGTCACTATCAAAATACATATTTCAAACAAAATGAATCTCAATAATAATGATATTTCATCTCATTATAATTCTTAAATGCAGAGAACGTCATGATTGACGCCTGGTAGATGGTTGTTAAATAATAATATGTACTACCATATAAGTTGATCCATTAGATCAATTTTTCAAGGGATTAGAGAATTTTATTGGTGTATTAATGTGTCTGCGGAAATGGACCTGTAGGACAAAGCCTTAAAACTATAGCAACTTACTTCAGAATATATCATTAATTGTCATTGATACAGTAGCAGTTGTTGCATTCAATGCAGACGATAGTCAATACAAAATAATTATATAGTATAGTTCTAGTCGATAACTTATTCAAATTGAGAACATAAAATAAAGCAATTTGATGAGAAAACATTAGTAAGCATAAAAGAAAGTTACAAGACGGTGTAATAAAATAAAAGCGTAAAGACTATGTTTGTTCGTGTATTATATAGATATTATTAACAGAAAATTCGATATTAAATCGATCTATTTTCATCAGAAAGACTTTTCGTATATTTTTCTTTTGTTATAGTCAATTAGTCTTATACAAATATGATGATTATTAATTTTAATAAATCATTTTATACTTACTAGTGATTGACAAAAATGTTTCAAACATACTGCCTTTTTATATTTGAAAATTTACATTCATTTTTTCGTTACATTCTGACAATGCCAAAAAAAAATTAGAAAAATATCTATTGCACAAACATAACCATCAAATAAACTATAGTTAAGATAGCGATACCATATTCTTTTCTTGAATAAAATACGCATTTATTGTTTAGTTTTCAAAATAAAGTTGTCGTGAATAATTCTATTCACATCATTGAACAAGAGATTACTTTTTCATTTTAATGACTAACAAATACGACAGAAATATTTAAAAAATATTTTGCGACATTTTAGGTTATACAACAAAACAATACAAATTGCGAGACAACAAGATTCCTTGAAAATATAGTTTAGAAAAATTGAGTTTTTGAATCGATGATATTTGCATACAAATAAATAATATTTATTTGATTACGTTGTTCAACTTCTGCCTTATATTTTCTCCAATTGCCGATAACCGTTTCCTAATCTTTCATTCAATCTGAAATCTAAATGACGATGAATTAATATATTACAAAAATAAAATAAAATGAAATTCGTTTGCTTTTTCATAATGCCTTGAAATCAAACATTGCCGCAATAAGCATTCTTCTTATATTGTTTTTTTTTATGATAGTAAATTTTTCTAATCATTATTCTTTATTAATAAACATCAACAACAACATATAATTTTATAAAAAGAAGCAAATTCGATACAAGAACATAACATTCTGGTATTTTTTTAAAGTATTTTCTGTTTAACGACAAAAACAGTAGCAGTCACTACTGGTAAAACGAAAACTAAAGGCCATAAAATTGATCGTAAACTTTTGTAATTTTTATTAACTTCTGCATCCCTTTGACCATTCAATTGCATTTCAAGCATAAACATCTTTTCTTCCGTTGTCTTTAATTTGCCATTCATAACCATCACGTTTTTTTTAGCAGTGAGTTTTTCTTCTTCCGCAATAGATAATTTATATTGAGTAACAGCCAATACTTTTTCTGAACTTGCTCGTGCTTCCCTTTCTTTTTCTAAGAGCAGCTGAGCTTGATGAAATGCATTGATTAAATCATTTGTTAAACTTAACAGTTGATTAGCATCAGGACCTGCTTGTTTTTCATTACCTATTTCTTTCTAAAAAATAAAATGTTTATTTTTATATTAAGAAATTAGGAAAACAATTAGACTAAGAACACAGAAAATCACTTACATTTTCTTCAGACATTCTGTCAATATTTAATGACGAAACGTTTTTTCATACCAGTGAAAACAGCTATATTGTTACTTATATGAAGTCAGGTTTAGTAACATCTATTAAAGAAATACTGATTGCCCGCCCTCTATCATCGTTCGATTTTCATTCGTAATTTGTATGATCAAATATACAGTAACAGTAACTTGAGAAAAAATCAAACCTTGCATCCATAACCGAGTTACGCTTGAGAAAGCAGCAATATTGTCTACGTTTCTATATTCAATACAAAATAATAAAATGGTCGAGCCATCTTCGTCACCTTTATGGCGTGCTGTTCTTCCTATATGTTTCATTTGTTTTCTCTATTTGTGTTCATTTTTTCTATTTGTTTGTGCAACCAATTCTTTGATTTATTCTACAGTTTGTCTACTTCGAGCTAATGCATCATATTGTGCTGAAATTGACAAAAATAAATCATTGATTGTACTAGAAGAAGAGATTCAAAAAGAGAGTTCACAATGGTCCTTATATGGAACACTTTCATTTGCCATTATTGCTTGTTTTATTTCACCTGTTTATGGAAGTTTATCTGATACAAAAAATCGAAACTTACCTATTATTTTAACAATATGTAATGCTATACTAACAGGTTTAATTATCACTATTGCAAGTGTTTATCAAGGTACACAATTATGTCTAATATTATATCTAGTTGCTAATGTTGTTAATGGTTTTGGTGGTGGAGCATTAATCTTAATTTCGTAAGTTAGCTTAAAACGAGAATAGCATATGATTAATTCAATTTTAATATAGGTCTTGTTTTGGTTATGCTACTGATTCATGTACGAAAAACGAACAACATATTCAAACTATTGCTATTATTGAAGCATCATTAAATATTGGTGTTGTTATTGGTTATGTTCTTTGTACATTTATTTTTGAATTACATGCTCGAATATGGCAAATATTACTTGTTCATGTTCTTCTTTTAGTTCTAGCATTATTTATAAGTTTAATGTTTTTAAAACATCGATCAGTACCACAATCATCAACAATTACTACATGGCAGAAAATCATACGACCAATAATTGATACTAAAGATTTAATTATTGATTTAAAACATAATTCTTTACTTGTATCATTTTTCATACTTTTATCATCACTTTTCTTTTATGATTTATTTCGTATGGGTTCATCATCGGTTATATATTTATATTTACATCGTATGTCATTTGATGATACACATTATGCAGCATATTTTACATTTGAACAATTAGCTACTTGTCTAGCATTAATATTCTTAGCCTTATTAAGACGACGATTGAACATTAATGATCTTTATTTAGCGATTATTGGTTTATGTTTATCATTAGTTGGACCAATGTTATTTGCTTTTTCTCAAATGAATAAAGCAATGATTTTTGGAGGTAAAGAAATTCAAAATAATTAAATGGAAATAAGTATAATTTTTTTTCTAATTCTAGCTATTCCATCAACAATGTTTAGTGTTTATTTTTCAGTATGTTTAAGAGCAATAATAGCTCGTTTAGTACCAGAAAGAGATAAAGGTAAATTAAAAAAAAAAATATTATTTTAATTTATTTCTCTTTACTATTAACGAAACATTCATTTAGGCAAAGCATTTAGTTTTGTTGCTTTAATACAAAATTTTGATATTGTGGTGGGTACTATTGCTTGTGTAGAAATTTATCAGGCATCAATTGATTTTTTTCCTGGTTTTGTTTTTATTTTTGCTGCTGCTACAAGATTAATTGCATTGATTCTTATTTTGTAATATTTAAATTTTTTTAAAATATTTTTATTTTAATTCATATTTTTAGAATACAAGCATTGTGTATTGGCCAAACATTACAATTATCATTAACAACACCAATTAATGAAATTGAAGAACCAATTTTAGAAAATCATTCCGAGAATGACGAGAATCATGATGAGGAATTAATTCATCCATAATAAGAATGAATATTATATTTAAAAAAAAATTCATATATAATCTTATGTATAGATCTTAAATATTTTATTTTCATTTTCATTGAATAAAGAAAAAATTCTATTTGTAGATAAAATGATATTAATATTAACAAAATTTTTACATCTATTATTGATTTTCAATTTTGCTATAAATTCTTTGCCTATTATAAATAATGTAAGTTTGTTTTATTTGATATAACGTCTTATTAAAAAAATTTTTAATATTCAGGCATCTAATATTTCTAATAGTACATTGAATCTTGAACAAAAAATAATGCCTATAGAAAATTATACGAATAACATATCAGCAGTTTTACCCGTTCCGTTAATGATGGAAAAAGTAGAAGTACCTAAAAATTTTAATTTATCACAAATTATTAAAGATTTACGAGGTTTTGGTATTAATCATTTAAAAGATGATAAACATATTGAAGGTTTACCATTGGAACGTGATGGAAAACTAAATCCAGATTTTCATAAAGAAATATTTTTGGGTAATCATGAATTATTTGAAACGGATATTTCACAAAATGAAGAAAAACGAAATAAGAAATTAGAAGAAATATTAAATCAGTAAACTAAAAAAATTATAAAAATATAAATTTTATATTTTATGTATATATATTTTTTTTTTCATTTATTTAGAGCAGATACAGATCATGATAAACGTTTATCAAAAACTGAATTAATTAATCATTTATTTAGAAATATTCAAGAACATTTAAAAGAAGCTAAAGATAGAAATACACAAGTATTTGTAATGATTGATACTAATCAAGATGGTAAAAAAAATAGAATGTTTTCTTTTTGACATTTAATTATTTTTATATTTTAAATATTCGATTTCATATAGTTAATTATTTAGAAAGATATTAACGATTATATACCTCATCATTGAAAACAGCATGATAGTAGATTGAAATCATTACAACAAACATTATTGAAAAACGAAAGTTTATCGAAATAAAAATTGTCAAATTTCGCTATATGATCTATATCTGCAATTTTCATTTCGACGATCATCCTCCTCATTTCCTTTTTCGACATACATTACAAGTAATCCAAATCCCAAAGTTAACATATGAATAATTGTTGTAATATGACTTGTTAGAGGCACTATAACCATTCAGTGCACCTAGGAATAATTGACACAATATTAGAACGTTGCTGAGATTGGAAGCATCGTTACAAGAAGCGGATGATAGTTTCAATCATTGTGATGTAGATCGTCAAAAACAGATATTATTAGTAGTCACATTGTCGAAATTCTGACAATAAGGATTCATATACAATCATTGTCTTAAATTTATACAATAGGACAAAATAACTTTTTAAAAACATTCAAAATAATATCTTGGAAATAGCAATACAATTAATGAATAATAGTTAGAGGCAAATATCTCTAAAAGAATCAGATACAAAAACATTTGTATAATGTAGAACTTTGCAGAAAATAGATTGATCTAAATTGGAACATGGTTTTTATTGTAGCAAAACATAAAAAATCTCATTTTTTCGAGATCAATTTTTTTAATTAGAATATCTTTAAATAAAAAGAATGATTTATTTTAAATTTTTATTTTAGGTGAAATAACATGGCCTGAATATTCTGCATTATATATACAATTTCATCATTTAAATATAACTCATATGAAAGGTTTTGATGATGTTGATTTTATTCAAGCATCATATGATGATAACTGTAAATATATTGATTTTCAACAAATAATTAAATTAATTATAAGTATTTTTGTATATCATGTTAGTACAACGAGAACTTCTTAAAATTCGATATCGTTGGGGAGCAGCTGATAGTGATGGTGATAGTCAACTTAATATTGATGAATTTCTTACATTTCGTCATCCAGAAATAACTGGTGGTTCATATATTTATATGGTTGATGATATTCTTACACATTTGGGTTTATTTTTTTTTTGTAAAAATATTTTTCAAAAATTTATTTAATTAATATTTCTAGATGCGAATGGAGATCAAAATTTAAATATAACTGAATTTTCCTATTTTCCAGGTATATAAAAATAAAAAATGATTTTTTTTTAATATATCATAATATTTTTCTAGGGTATATGGTAGACAATCAAGATGATAAAGAAGGACAAGAAACAGTTAACCGTTATTTAGAAGAACGACAAAAAGAATTTCGTGAACTGGATGAAAATAAAGATGGAATTTTAACAAGAGACGAACTATTAGTATGATTATAATATATATTTTTTATATTTTGTATAAATATGATTAATTTTAGAAAGCATATAATCCATTGGATCGTATGTATATAGGTAAACAAGTACAAGGATTATTTTCTACAGTTGATGATTCTCCTAAAGATGATTTATTATCATTAGAAGAAATTAAAAAACATGGTGATGCTATTGTTAATATGCGAATTTTAGATTCTGAAAAAGTATTACATGAAGAAATGTAATTAAACAAAATAAAATAGAACTTCTTATTACTTTTTTTTTTAAAATTATTTTGTTATTTATTCTTCTCGTTATTGTGCAAACAAATAAATAAATAAATTTTTTAGAAATAATAATCTATGAATTAATTATATATTTATTTATTTAAGCTAATGTTTATGGTCGACTTTGTAGATAAGCTGAAATTTTTGGATGTCGTTCAATTTCTTGACGATTATATCTTAACCATGAATAATTATTTAAAATATTTCTATCGATTTGAAGAAGATTTTCCACAGCATCATAAAAATATAAATCAGCCCATGTTAAATGATTATTAACAAAATATAAACCACCATTACTATATGATTTACCCAAAGTTTCAAGATTTTGTAAATGTTTTGGTAATTCTTCTGTAATCAATTTTCTAATACCTTCACGTTTTTTTGTTTCATCTGATTCACGAATAAGTGGTGCATATTTTGATACAAGATCAGTTATTGTATCAACAACAGCATCAACTTTAGCTTGTTCTAAATTATCTCTACCAGCCAATTGAAATTGTTTAGCAAGAAAACGAGCAATAGTTAATGATTGTGGTAATCTAATACCGTCAATTTCAAGAACTGGTAGTTGTCCTAAAGGCATTTGAGATTTATATGATGGCCATTGACTTTGTTCAAAGCGAATATCTTCAAATTTTTGACCAACAGCAGCAAAAATTAAACGTGATACTTCAGCTCGACCACGAACATTAAAATAATAAAGTCTATACGATGACATTGAAGCTGTTTGATTAGATTTACTAAAGAATCAGAATACGTTATGTGTGAATAGCTGAATTTATATATGAAAAAAAAAAAAAAGAAATCAAGAGAATTTTTTTTTGCTTTGTCATCCTACGTACACATAGATGGAAGGAGAAAAAAAGCTGGAATATAGGATACAAAGAGATGACATGCGTGTTCGTTACAAAAACATACATCAACAAAAAAAGAGGGAATATGTGTCATAAACCTATTAAAATATTTCTTTACGAGAAGAAATAAAAAATTTATTTAACAAATTCAAAATTTTTCTTTTAAAGAAAAACTCTTGACTTAATTCTTTATTTACATAATGAAATATTTTGAGATAAATAAAATGTTCAAAAATGATCTACTTTTTTTTATATATTTCAAAATGAATAAATACTCTTATTAAATAGATTAATTCTGATAATATTTATATCAAAAAAGATTATCTTAAGGCAAAAGAATATTGATTACATAAAATATAATCTATTCACTTGAATTGATTTTACACAAATAAATTCATTGTTTGATCACTTGAAATTTTATGCCTTTTATATATTCCCATATATCAAGTAGTATATATACATAACTAAAGTTAAATAAGATAAAGTTGCATCATTCTATGTTTTTTTTTCTTAGTAATAAACAAAAAAGAACTAATTGGCTATTATAAACAAGGTTATTTAATTTATTCAATTGTACTTTTGTATATTTTGTTTACATCATCACCATTTATTCACTCTCTGTTCAATTACTATGATAGACGATGACAACAAAATGATCAGATAAGCATTGATCAACGAATGTCTAGATCCTCCCATATTCGCTTTCGAGACAATGGTAAAAATACATTTCATATGAATTATGAATATTTTCTTCTCCGCCTCTTACTTTTTTTCTTCATCTATCTAATAGGATCATACAGTAAATCAAATAAATGAAAGATGAGTAGTATATACATATATATATATATATATCTAATACCCGTTCTATATATTTATGGTTTATTTATATTTACAAATCGATTGACAATATTTTAAATCTAGAATGTTAATCGTTTAGAGTTACAAAAAAGTAAATAAAAACGAAAACGTTTTTTCTAGTTATTTTAAAATATAATCATATATCTTAATAAAAAAAAAAAAAAGTTCATTTAATTCATTTATAGAATAATAGTGCGATAATTGATCACTCAATTTTTCACTTATTGATATTATTGATAGTGAGAAAAAGCTTATGTTTCTTTTAAATTGATAGAGATTCTCTGTCGTTTTCATTTATTCTATATATACACAGAGACATGATCGCAAGTGAATGAGCAATTACATTTTGCTTTTTTTTTCTCTCTTTTCATTGATCGGATAACTTATATGTGTGTCTATATGCATCATTCATCTTCATGCTCACTATTTCATATATATATTATTAAGCCGTTTTCATATATTCATTCTCCTTCGTCGTCTACGTATATTCAACCATCGTTTTCTCATCAATACAAAGTAAAAAGAAAAAAAAGAAAATAAGAGAAGTTTGTCATCTTTTCTATCATCTTATTGAAGAGAAAATAAAGAATATAAATATATATGTAGGTGTATATATATATATGTGTATGTTCGATGAGTAAAGTAAGAGACGACCGTCGATATGGATGAACGCGACGGGGTCGAATGGCCAGAACAACAATTTCAACATAGACAATCGTTAGTGAAGAAGAATAAAAGTGACATAAAACAAGAAAAAAAAATGTCAAAAACTGAAAATCGTTTTAAATCTAAACTTGGTAAGTTTAATTAATTAATATTTTAAAAGATGTGAAAATAATTTCTTTTATATATACATATATATACTTATAAATAGAATCTTTAAAAAGATTTCAACATTCAGCATCAACTAATAGTGCAGTTGAAAAAGCACGAGCATTTTTTCGCTCGTTAGAACATAAACATCTTGGTGGTGGTGGTAGTAGTAATAATGATCATTCAATATCATCTCGTCGATGTACTACTACTACTAATAATAATAATCATAATCAATTACTTTCTTCTTCAAAACTTCCTTCTTCAATATCTTCATCAAGTTCATCGTCAATAGTTGACGATACACATAATACAATATCAACAACGACAACAAATGATTCGTCGTTTAAATCTAAAACACCTTCATATGGTATAGCAACAGCACGAATTATTCGAGTTATTAATCCGAATTATTCAAATCCAAAAGATATGATTGTTCATCGAGTTATACATAATGAACAAGATGATAATGAATTAATATCATCTTATTCAAATCATCATCAAATATTATCTCAAAAAAATATTCAATCACCTAAACAATATTATAATGAACAAAATCAAAATTATTCCATATCAATTGAAAAACATCGAGATAGAGAAATAACATACGGTAAAATATATTTATTCTTTTCTTTAAAAAGAAAAAAAAAAATGAATCAAAAGTATGACAGGATAATATTCAATATGTTATAAATGGACAGCTATAATTTTCTTTTATTGATGAGTTAATTATCGATCAGTTGATAGGCATATTATTTATATATAATCGAAAATTTCATCTTTCTGACACATTCAATACTAATCTTGTAGGTAGTTCAACTAACCATTCATACAATATTAATAGACAAATCATTTGATATAAATCTTTTTTTCTTTTCCCTTTTCATATCAATCAAAAATGATTTAGTTATTTGTTTAGTACTTGAAATTATTCATTGTTACTATTTAGAAAGTTAAAATATCTTAGTGTTATAGTAAAATTCATTGAATCATTTATAATTTTTTTTATAAAATGCTCAATTAGATATGAACAAAATCAATTGTTTTAAATTTTGTTAATCATCTTGAGATTAAAATCACTTTATCTATATAAAAAAAAAAATCATTGTATTGAATTTGACATTTTTATTCTATATTATTATTATAATTATTCATAGGAAAAAGAAATCGATTAGAAAAAAATAGTTTTATTCATATTCATTTAGACACACGTTTACTTTCACCTGTATCTACTGTAAATTCTAATATATCATATTCAACACAAATGTATTCAAATTCTTCACCATTCATTCATTCACCAATAACTAATAGAAATATTTTAAATCATCCAATGTCAACATCATTATATAATTATCGACCATTGGTTTGTCGTCAAATTGAACCTTCATCATTTATGTCATCATCATTTCATGAACAAAGTCATCGATCATCCGATCCTATTATTCGTCCACTACCGCCAACAACAACATCATCATCATCATCATCAATGTCCATATGGACTCAAAGTGTTCGTCGTCTTAATACAGAATATACATCAACAATAAATGCTTTACAAGAAGCTAAAGAATCTTTAAAACAAATTTATTCTGATCCAACAGATACAATTTCTCAATATGCAAATATAGTAGCACGTGAAATAAATGATTTATCAAATAATGATATAAAAAAATCTTTAGGTGTTACTTTTTGTTTAACAACATCAACATCACAAGAATTATCTTCTATATCACCATCATCACAAATTTCAACAATATCAAATACACAAAATAAATTATCTCCAACTAATATGATATGTAAACCAAAATTAGTACGACCAGTAAATTTAGATACATTTATTCCATCTATATCTTCATTACCAAAATTAGAACATATATCAAATATTATTGAAAAAAATGAAAAAATTGATTCAATTGCTAATATTATTAAAAAATTTAATAATCTTGATAATTCATCATTACCATTATCAGCTATAGGAAAATCTTCAATAATTATTGATAATAAGAATTTATTATCATCATCAAAAATTGAACAAGAAACTTTATCAAAAAATATTATTTATGATTCAAATGAATTTAAAAAAGATCAATTAAATATTTCTTCATTAATATCAACAAAAGATATAAATACAACATATTCAAATACTTCTCCACATGTTCAATTTGAACCATCAATAACAACATATGAATTAGAAGAAATTCCATATGAATCTCCACCATCATTATTAACAAGTTCTTCATTATCATCATCAGTTTCAGAAGATTCAACAAGTAGTACAACAACATCTAGTGATGATAATCAAATGTATGGAAATAAACAATTAGATAATAATATTCAAGAAGAAACAATATATACTGTTGAAACATTTTATAAAGGTCCTAATAATGACGATCATAATAATAATAATAATGAAAGTAATTTATTATCAAATAATCAACAAGTTGTTATTATACGAGAAAATACAACAGAAGAACAATTTAATTTAGCACGAGATAAACAATATAAAGATAAAAATTCTAATCAACATATTTCATCAGAAAATTTATTTAAAATTAATGAAACAAAAGTTACACCATTAACAACACCATTATTTACATATCTTAATACGACAATTAAACAAACAACACCAATATCATCACCTATAATAGATAAAAAAGAAAAGATACATGAAAAGTAAGTATTTCAATATTCTTCTTTTCCTTTTCTTCTGACACATACTTTTAAATAATGACCACGTGAATATAGCGGACTACTAGTTTATGTATCTCTATTTTTCTCTTCTCTTTTTTTATCATTCTTCTTCTTTCATTATAGTAATCATTCGGTTGAACCTACATCACACATTACAAACAATATTATCTCTGATGTTTTTCATGATGATAACGATGATATAATTAATAATGTTGTTACTATTAATCCTCATACACATTCACCACCATCAACTCATCGTTTAATTAGTAGTTCATCATCAAGTAGTACAACATCATCTGCTTCAACTGTTCTTCTTAATAGTAGTAATAATAATAATACTACAAATATTCCAATATCTACAAACGTAACAAAACCATCATCAACTATAAATAATAATCTTACAAAAACAACTAATAAATATATTTCACAGTTACCAAAACGCACAGCAACAACAACAACACCAACGATTACTAATATTTCTCGTTTAAGACAACCATCAAAAATTGTTTCATCTTCAAGTAAACTAAAACCACCTTCATCAACAATCACAAAACCAATAAAATTGATGATTGTTAATACAACATCAGCAGCAGGAACAGCAGCAACAACGACGACATCATCATCGATGCGAAAGCCAACAGGAATAACGAATCAATCATCGACGATGACGAACAACATCGCCAATAAAACTACTCAACAACAGGTAAGAGTACATATATGAATGTATATATAAGTATGTAAGAAGGCAGTACTTGAAGCAAACGAAAGAATATACTATTTCGTTCATTTCATTCTTTTTTTTTTTTATATTTTATTTTCAGTCATCATTACCAATATTAACTACTGGAAAAAAGCAACAACAATTAGCTAACGGAACTAATATGACTGAATCACAAAATTCTGCAGGTATTTTTACTATAATTATTCATATTCATATTTTGCATAACTGCTTTTTAATAAATAAAAAAAAAAAGAAAGAAAAAGAATGTAGTTCCAAAGATAAAAAAACGAATTGCATATGTACGAGCGCGCACTCATAAATATATACGTTTTCTTTTATAATGATGAATCTATATTCTGATTCTATACAATTAGATTCATCATTTTCAGTTGGTAAAAATCGTGTAAGATCAATGGTAAATCAATTAAATGCTGCAGTATCATCATCATCTCGTCCAATTGCTCCATCTGTAATAGCTGGTAAACGTGCATCAATTACTTCATCAATAAATAATTCTCGTCGTCCAATATCAATGGAAGCCGCAACAACAAATTCAACTAATAAAACTTCAATAACATCATCGAATCGTCCATCACTTCAACGAGCTATGACAATTAATAATAATACAGTAACACCATCACCACCATCAACACCTCCAACAACAAATAATCATAATATTCCATCAACATATAAACGAAGGTAATTAAATATATATTAATTTTGTAAATAAATAAAAATATTTTTCATTAGAACTCCACTTATTCGTTCAACATCAAATGTAAAAGAAGGTTTACTTCGTTGGTGTCAAGCACAAGTTGCTGGTTATCCAGTAAGTAATTATTTTAATAAAAAAATTCGAATTTTTTTATTTTCTTCATTTTAATAAATAATATTAGAATGTATCAGTAACAAATCTTTCATCATCATGGTCAGATGGTCTTGCTTTTTGTGCTTTAACACATCATTTTTTTCCTGATGCATTTGATTTTAATAAATTATCTCCAATAAATCGTAAAGATAATTTTGAACTTGCTTTTCGTATTGCTGAAGAACGTGCCGGTGTACCACAATTACTTGATGTTTCGGATATGATTATTATGGGTAATACACCTGATTATAAATGTATATTTACTTATCTTAATTCATTTTTGGCTAAAGTTAAAGATATTCATCCAATAACAAATGGGATTGAACGACATTAAACTAAATTGTTTTTTTTTCTCTTCTGTCTTGTTTTCTTTTTTTTTTTTCTTTCTTTCTTCATTTATATAATGCAAAGCAACATGTATATATATATTTCGAGTAGAACGATAGAATTTATTGTACAAAAAAAGTAAAACATATACCATCACCACAATCTTTTCTTTTCTTTTCTTTTATCACGTATTATAATATGTATTAAATGAAATCTTTGGTATTTAATTCGAACAACAACAAGAAAAAGAAAAAAAGAAAGAATGAAATTGTCAAGTACAAATAGTAAAAGAAAAGAATTATATGATATCACACAGCAAAAAAAAAAGTAAAAGAAAATTATTCACTCAATACCAATAGGCACGGATAAACGAAGATTAGGAGTTGTTGCACCTTTCATTTGGGCTGTTATACGAAATTCATAAGTTATAGCAATAGATGGAACATTATCAGGTTGACTATTTTCATTAGGTACATATGTAGGAGATAATGTAGCTGGTAAAACTAATTCACATTTAGCATTAACTTCATTTTCTTTTGTATTTTCAGGTATTTCATTAAGTACAGCTGTAAATATTTCATTTTCACGTTTAATTCCATTTAATGAAACAGTTTGCATTAATTGAGCTGTTACGGCTTTAATTTGTTTTTGTTTAGGATTTGTTATTAAAATTGATATAGGTACTATAGGACAATCTCGACCTGAATAAAATGATTTTTGTAAACTACATATCATTGTAACATCACCCGAACCTATAAATATAAAATTTTAATTATATATAGTACGATGTAAAGAAGATTTTTTTACCTGTTACTTTAGATGGTAATGGTACAGTTATTTGAGGTATTGGTGGTGCTAATGTTATTTGTTTATGTGTATTTGGTAATAAACGTCCATCATGATAAATTTCAAGATAATAAACAACACAAAATTCTTTAAATTCACATGATGGTGGTAAATTACATCCAAGTGGAATACGAAATGGATAATTAACTTGTTGTTGTTTTATTGTACGAGCTGTACCATTTTCATGTGATGTTATAAGTGGACATGAATATGTTAAAAAAATATTATTAGTATTATTTAATTGTGAAGAATTTTTTGTTGAACGTGATGAATATTTTTTATTTTCAATTAATTGTCCAATTAAATCAACACGAATTTCTTTTTCAATACGTAATTTTGTTCGTACATTTAAATTAAATTCACCTTGAATTGTTGATAAACCACGATAAAAATCATTTGGTGATGAAAGTTTTAAAGAATATTCAGCATTTGTTAATGAAGATTTTGTTGAATTTAGACCCATCTAAAACAAAAGAGAAAAATGATAATAAATAAAGTTATATATATATATATATACATAGAAGATCTTCATTTAATATTATATTATGTTCATAAAAAATAAGATTAATATATGATATATTATTAAAGTAAATATTTATAAGATATTTTTATTTTAATCTTTATACTTTATAAGATAAAATACTTGCTTATAGATTGATAATCGAAATTAAAGATTAAATACCTGATATATGAATAAAAATAATATGACACTTACGTTCTTTCCTTTTTTTCTATGTTATTCTCTATAATGTGTCTGAATACCTTTATATACAAAAATGTTAATGGTTTCTTTTTTTTTTTTTCATTATTATATAGATGAATTTTATAACAGCGTGCATTTGACTCCTGATATTCTCTTTAGTTGAATATATACATAACTAAACAAAAGAGCTTTATGCTTCATCATGAGAGTTCTCAGCTATATTTTCTTCGTCGTCATTGTCGTCTTCTTCATTACTTTCTTCATCTTCATCATCATCATCATCGTCGTCGTCTTCTTCTTCTTCATCATCATGGTCTTCATCTTCTTCTAGCTCTTGACTTTCATCATCATCATCGCCTGTTGCATGTTGTTCTGAAAATTAAAAATAAAAAAAAAAAGAAAGAGAATATAGTGTTTCTTGTTTATAAACGATGAGTTTATAAAAGACTTCATTAAGAAAATGAATTACCAAACTAATATTAAAAATAAAATAATACCTCGTTCGCGTTGATATTGTCGATAAAGTTGTTCATGAGCAGCTGACATCATCTCTCGAGCACGATTTTGATAATCAGCAACACACCAACCATCCGTCTCCGTACATTCAGATTCCTAGAAAATAAAACAAGACAAGTCAAATAAAGACCGGATTTTATGTAAAAAAAAAACAGGAGACAGGAACTATTTCATAATATTTTTAATGACATTTCACGTATGATTTTTTTTAAAACATAATTTCATTCGATAATATTTATACGACGGATAACCAAATTTCATTAAAATAATTAAAATAAATAAACTAATCTTAATAATATTTGCACATATGACTGATTTATTTCACCTTTATAAATTTTCCGTTGTATAAATCAAATAATCACACTTTTATGATTTCCACTAGTCAATTTAAGAATAGATGAAATATACAACTCATATAAATTGAAATATCAAATGCATCTTAAAGAATAATTATACTGTTTAACATTATAATTGTACTTAAAGATTTATTTTATTATCTTAATAAATAATTACGTCTTACTCTTTCCTTTATTCGTAGAAAATATATAACTGTATATAGTGGAAAAGACTGAAAAATATCCCAAAAGATAATCTAGTAGACAGGGCCGGTCCGCGCTAATTAACATTGAGACGTTGTTGTAATGGCAGTAAGATTTTTTGATAAAACATAAGAAAAAAATTCTGGCTTCACTGAACAAAAGCGAAAATTTTCAGCTATTGAAGGATTGTCATAACCCGCTCACCACCCTTCAGGCCAACCCTGCTGATAGAAACATCCTATGAATGATAATTGAGTGTAGAAAACACCTACATAGACAATGGCAAAGAAATGATGTCATTGTATATGCAGAATGAAAGAAAAGAACCAACTAGTATATATGTATATGAGAAAGAAAGAAGAGAACGAATGATCAATCCGGAGAGATACATCTATATATCTTATGACTGCATCTACGAAGAATACATATTATAAAAGTTCAGATAACGTTTTACTAAGATCATATTGAATGATTTGATACTATAAAAGATAGATTTTATCGTTTTCATTTTTCTTTCTTACATGTGAATTTTTATTTTCTCATCAATGAATCTCATCTCTCTAATATTCTCAATCGTTCTTTTTGTTTTTTTTTTCTGTGCGTAAATATAAAATATCACTTTAACATACACACATCGTTCTCTCTTCCCCCGATCCTCTTATCAAAAGCCGACAGGTGTGTTTATCAACAGGAAAAAGAAAAATGCACCTGTCATGAAACAAACTTTTCATCGGTTTCTATTTTAATATGAATACAAAAAAAAAGAAATATATTCTTTTTGTTACCTGGCCATCATTTGAATGAACCATTTGTTGTACTTCATCAAGTTGTATATCAATTAATTGATAATGAATCGAACGTGCTACTGGTAAACTTGTTCTTTTAAACATATACATTTCTTCCTATATATCAATATATATATATATATATATATATTAATTTCAAGTATTTTAATAATTACTGCATAATTTTTTGTATTTGATGATGAAATTGAAGTTGATATAGTAGACATTTGTCCAGGTATTAACCTTAAGAAGAAGAAAAAAACCGAACAATAAAAAATTATTATTATTAATATAACTAATATACGATGATCGATGATAAGCTCTTGATGTTCTTGATTTCACAAGATTTTTTTCAGGATCAAGTATAGCACGTACACGATAATCAACAATTTGATAAATTTTTGATTTTGTATCTAAACGTGGATCATAACCATATTTAACCCAACAACGATTCCATGGACCATTACAAAAAAAATATGCTACATGATGTATAATACGTTTTAATACTACTTCAGTGATTTTAAGATGATATAATAAACTATTTCGTGTCCATATTGAACGTTGATCAAATAAACGACGTAAATGTGTTATTATAGATTGATCAACATTTGTATAAAGATCATTGACAGATTTTGGACCTAAAATTTTAATTAAATATATATTTTTAGTTTTAATAAAAAAAGAATAAGATTATATCTAGATTTTTTTAAATTATTTTTTAAGAATATCTAGTACATCTTGTCTTATTCTTTTTTCTTTTGTGCTCATCACTGCTGACAAACAAGTTGACATTGAAATAAATGAAAGGATTAAAAAAACAATGTGCTAAAAAATGTATTTAAATCTGTTCATTATTAATGAGCTTTCATCAGTTATTTTAATCCAAATGTTTTTCAACATGTCATCTCATTTAATTCACATACATGACATACATCAATCAGTATTTTAATAAGAACAAAAATATGCTTAAATAGTAACTTTTACCTCGATATGTATATATTTATTCTATTGACAATAGAAAAAAAGATAAACATCTTCTCATGAATGTGATAAAAATATTTTATAATTACCTGCTGGTACTGTTGTTGCATCAAAACCAATATGATGTGCAGCTGATGAACGAACATTTCTTTTTGTTAATTTATTACTATTAATAGCTTGTTTTGAACGTGAAATAGTTGTTGCTGTTCGTTTTGGTCTTGCTTTTGGTTCAGGACGAAATGCATAATCAGTTGGATCAAAAAAACGTGAAAATATTGCTGGAATACACATTAATGGACATGATCGTTCTAAATTTTCTTTATCTAAACATTGTCGATTTAATGCAATACGATTTAAAAATGATTCATATTGATTAGATTTTTTAATCATTGGTAAATATTGAAAATCAGCAAGTGATTCAAATGAATATGATGTATCAAGAATTCCAATAACATGTATTGATTTAATAATTTTTGTTTGTTTATTTCGACGTAAACGTATAAGTAATCCAGTTGTTTTTTGACGTTCAGCACGTAATGGTCGTTCATATATATTTGATGGTGTAAATGAACATGTTAATTGTGATGTTGTTGAATGTGTAAATACATCAATAAGACGTTGTCGTCCACCAAGTGTTTCAATAGCACGATCACTATTAACAACATGACATGGATGTTGTACTGTATAAATTAATTGAAGAGACTCAACTGGAATTGCAGATGTTGACATATTATATCTATGAAAATTTTTTTTTATAGAAAAAAAAAACAAACAAATAACTAATAGATCTATTATTTGAACAAGATTCAGAACAAAAAAAAATGTTATACATTTATATAGAAACATATAGATATAGATATATATATACAAAAAAGTAAAACACAAAATCTAATTTCACTATTTGAAATTCATTGGAATGGATTATTGATGAGAAAAGACACGTATTGAAATTGTATATAGACTAAATAAATATAAGAATAAAATAAGATAATCTATATAAAGAATGTTTCATAATGAATGAGCAATTTTGTATTTCATTATTCTTTTTAATATCATCCAGTACATTTATTTTCAAAACAAAATACATTATGAAAAGCTCTATTAATAACATAGAATCATTTTTTTTTATAGTTGCACATTTTGTTTTTCAGGCAGAATAAAATTATGACCAATTAAAAATAAATTGTAGAGCTTTTTCATGCCGTATCTTCTCGTATATTTTTATATTTAAAATAAATGTACCGGATAAATAATATAAAAAAAAAAGAAAAGGAAATGCAAAAATTGATCTCTTATTATAGAACACCCATTATATTACTTATTTTCTTGATAGTATAAAATAAATTAATAAAGAAAAAAAAATATTAGATGATTTGCAATGCAAATATTTTATATAGATATGTTAATAATTGCATGATATTTAAACGAAAAAAGTAGAAAAGTAATTCTGTTTCCGGTATTTAAACTCATATATAAATATTGCTTATAAAATTGTTCAAATAATGAAATATCTTATTTGAAAATAATCAACTTTAATAAGTATACTTCATATTTGATTTTCTTATACGTCAATGTGTACTTAAAGTTTTCATTAATATCTACTCTATTTATTCATTTCTAATAATAGAAAAATAGTTTGTTTTTTTTTTTCTTCTTTTAAATCAGTACTTACCATTCAATATAAAATCATTCTACTGATCCAACAAGTTTTTCTAATCCTGGACATCGACATACATCACATCTTCTAAAGACTACATCCCATGGCCATGATTCCCAATTATCATATAAAAGATGATTAATATCATTAACTTCATATGGTTCATAATTTCTTATTTTTAAAAATTTTAACATATCTTCTATTTTTTTAATCATATTACGATGATATTTTATTTCAATTAATTTTCCAAATTCCATATAAATAGCTGGAATTTCTGTATGATTAAATAATAATGATGCATTAGAAAATGCTAATGCTTCAAAACCTTCAATATCAATTTTTAAAATAGCACGTTTAAAAAAAATTGGATATATTGAAACTAAATCATCAAGTGTTATTGTATCAACTTCAGCAAGTACACGAGGTGGTATACCATGTTGATTATCAACAAGTTTTTCAATTTTTTTTTCTGATGGTGCTAATTCATCAAGATAAGATAAATATGAAGCACCTAAATTTTTATCAACTATATTTAATGCTAAACGTTCATGTTTTATTCCAATAGCATTAGCAATAAGTGTTACTTGATGTTGAACATCATTTAATTGAATAGATTTATGTAAACGAATAAGTGAATCATATAAAGGTTCAACAGCTATAACATGACGATCATATTGTGTAGCTAATAAAGTATATAAACCTAAATTAGCACCAATATCAATAACATCTAAAATAAAAAAAAAATATTCAATTTTAAAATAAATTTTTTTTTCTTTTTTTACGTGTATTTGGTAATGTTCGTAATAAACGAAGAAAACTTCTTACAACAACTGGTTCCCATTTTCCATGATCATTTAATTGTCCACTAACATGTTCATCATGTTGTGGATCATAAATACATATTCGAACATCATGAATATTTTCTTCATTATATTTTGTTTTTGGACATTGAAAATCCCATTCATTATCTTGTGTTACATCATAAAGTGTTATTATTCCTCCATTTGAAGTTTCATGTTGATATAATTGAGATTGACGAATATCTATTGTACGATTATATTCTATTGATAAAAGATGAAATTTTCCAAAAACAAGACGAGGAAAAAGACGATTTTTATATGATACTAATATATAAATAAGAAAAAAAAAGCTTATTATAATAAAATAACGTTTAATTAATTTCATAATTTCATCAATAAAAAGTGAAGATAAACGAAGATTACGATAGTATTTTAATAACATTGAATAACTTTATATACAGTGATTAATTCATATGTATCATGCATTTTGTTTTATGATTCATATTCTAGAATAGTTGTCATCGTCTCCAACATTCATATTATTATTATTCTTTTTATTCGATACGATACGAAGAAAGAGCAAATCAAAGTTCTACTTGGACAGATGTCTCTAACTAAATAATATGATTTGACCAAAGAAAAAAAATAGAAGATATCCTTTTCATATATAGTTATTTTAAATTCGATAGAAAATATTTTGTATGAATTATTTGTTATTTTTTTTCGAAGAAAGAATTCTCATGAGAAAAAATAATAATGAATAGTTATTATTTAGATAATCTTATTATATATATCTTTTTTCTTTTCTAGAATGAATACTATTATTCTTATTATCTCTATGTTAATTAATTCAGAATTTTTAATAAAAATTTTAGATTTTTTATTCTAAAAAAAGAATATCCTATTCTGTTGTCTTATATGAATAGTAATAACAAGGAAAAGTCTGAAATATTCACAATAAATTAATTTCATTGATTTACTAAACTAATGCCGAAATTAAAAAGGTCGAAAGGTACAAATAACTTTCATTAAAGGTTATGTCACGATCGAATGAATTACTGCTTACTATGAAATCACTAAAATATTTGACATTTCATTAGTTTCATACGATAGGAAGAAAAATAAGTATAATCCACTATGATTTAACGGTCTGTTGGTGTATCAAAGAGAAAAAATTTATTGAATAACATGTATACAAAGTCATATCAATATTCTATGCAATCGATTCAATAGTAATCTTATCTTCTGAGCAGTTTGTTCTTTGTCATGACAGAACAAAGGAGATAAAGATGTCGTGATATAATTCAAGTTGATCGATTTACTCATCGTTTTTTTTATTAATTGTCTTTAATTTATTTCTCGTTTAAAAGAAAGTTAATTATGATTTTCTTCAAAATAGAAATTGTGAATGTCATGAAAAAAATAAATCTATTCCATATCAGCCGAATATTATTTCTCATTGAAATTTCAAAGTTAGTATATCTGAGAAGAGCAACAATATTGTGATGTACAATGTACTCTCTTGATATTAATAAATAGATAGCAGTCTGAATCCTTCTTAGAGTATTCATAATTTATTTGAATTTACAGAGTGTTTTAAAAGTCACTATCACTTAACAAATGTGTATGAATTCTCTATCAAGTATACTTAATTCAACAATCTTTTTTTGTTATCTGAGAGAGAAGAAAAGTAAATTTTTATTCTTAAAGATAAAATTGATAAATACTGTATAAAGGCTATCATTTCTGTTTGCCATACAAAAAACTCGCATTCTTTCAATGTCAAAAAAAAACAATATTCAACTTTTTTCTTATGTTTATTTTGATTTCTATCGTTATTATCATTTAGTAGCATATCCTTTAAGATAGTTTTTAAAATGATCAACTGAGTAAAACATACCTTTAAAAGTGGATTGTTTCCAGTATAGCAGAATGATTGATATTTTCATTATTTTTTACTATGATTGGATGGGATATAGTTACATTTTTTTCGTACGAACAATTAAAAATAAATACTAAATAAACAATAATGAGAGATGTTAGTGATTTACAATTCATAATAACGATAAAGATTAAAGTAAATATTTGAAAAATGTTAAATATTGTTTTTTCTTGATGTTGAAACACTATGAACTTCTTATATTTCAAGTAGAAATGATAGCCTATTTATCAACTTTATTCTTAAGAATAAAAACTTACTATACTTCTCTCTCAGTTAACAAAAAAAATTATTGGATTAAGCTTGATCTATAGAGAAGAGCTATACGTGTTTATCAAGTGATAGTGACCTTTGAGTATATATAGTTTCAACTTAAAAATAATTTGATAATTGGAGAAACTAACTATTTTTGTATAAAATATGGATTATACTCAATAAATAAAAAAATGATATTTATTTACAATATCTTCATTATCTCATAAATATCAATGTTAACCTTTTTCAAATAAAATATTCATTAGTAACAAAAATTTGTCGTTTTTTTTTTCAAGATATTTTTATATATTGCTGAGCGTATCTTATTATAAATATAAAGAAGAAAGAAAAAAAAAAGCACATCAATAAAAACCATTTAACGAAAAAGAAAAAAAAAAAAGATTTGTTTTTATTACATATCATACAAATATAACGGAATGATTTTAAAAAGAAATTTAATTTGTTTCTATTTTTATTATGTTACTGTATCTAACTTTCTCCTGCAAATGTATTTCCTTCAGCACCTGTTATAATAACATCAACCCATATACGCATTAATTCAACAGTTGGTGCAACTAAATAATATGGTCGTTCAATAGTTTTAACAATAAATGTTGCTTCACGTGGTTCAGGTGATCTTAATGATATTGATTGTAAATGATCAACATATACTTCAACAATTGATTGAAAATAAATACAACCACGTAATTTTGTTTCAGTTTTATCTTGATAATAAAATAATGATCGACGTTTACGATCAAATACAAACCATCGACGATTCCATGTTTTAAATTTCATTCCACCCATTTTAAGAAGAAAACCACGACATGATGTTGATGTTATATGAATATTTGAAGAATTTAATAAATGCCCAGCACCTTCAATATGTGCACGAAGATCAAAATCAATTGAACGTACTGGTAAATAACGTGTTAATGGACGTTCCTTAAAGTTTATTTTTTAAAAAAAAAAACATTAAACAAAATTAAATTAACTTACTTGCATTCGATTTTTTTCACGTAATTTAACTTGACATTCAATAAGATAATCACGATTTTGAATTTCATTTGCTAATTTTTGTTCTAATTCAATACGTTTTATACGTTCATCTTGACATTGTACAAGTTCATTAAAACGTTCACGTAACTAAAACAAAAAAAATTTTTTTTTGTTTTTTTTTTAAATATATAAAACAAAAAAAAAAACATTGGTATACTTGTTGTTCAAGAATTGTCATTTTTTCAAGTTTAGCAATTGCAATCATTTCTTTAATTTCATTTAATTTTTCTTGATGATTATCTTTTATACTAATTCTAAAATTTCAAAATTATCAAAAATAATTTCTTTGTTTTTTGTTTGTTTACTTTGATGATGAAATTCCATCGAAATAATTTAATGAACTATAAAGATTTGATGGAGTTGATTGATATATTGTTGTATTACCTAAGAAAAAAAAAGAATTTATTAAAAAAAAAAATTTTTTCTTTTGTTGTTGTTTTGAGAGACCTTTTATATGATTTGATGATATTTCATTTATTTTTTGTTCTAATTCATTTGCTTCAAATTTTTTTTGTTTAAATAATAATTTAAGTTTTTGTTTTTCTTTTTCAAGTTTATCCTTTTCATTAACTACTTGATGTAATATAACATGTTGTTGATGATCAAGATCACGTAATGTATTCTAAAGAATAAAAAACAAAAATATTTTTGTTAGGTTCTTTTTCTTTTTTTTTTATACTTGTCGCATTTTTGAATTTTGTGTAACAATTATTTGTTCAGTTTGAAAATGTTCTTCAGCTTGTTCAAGTTCAGCTTCACAACGTGTTTCTAACTCCATTAATTGAAATTCAAGATCTTCATGTTTTTTACGTGTCTCAGCAATAATTTCTTTCTTTCTAGACAACATAATCATTGATTAAATAGAATATAAAAGAAAAGATTATTATATTCACTTGAGAATTTTATCATCAGACGGTCGATATTGTTCTTCGAGTTCACGTAATTCATGTTCAAGTTTAAAAAGTGTTTGTTGAGTATAATCAATTTCATTTCGAATCTATATATAAATAAGAAATGAAAAAAATATTTTTTTATAAAATATTATTTTATTATTTACACATGTTTTTTCTGTCATTATTCGTTCAATTAATAATTGTAAATCATTATATAAATATTGAATTTTTTGTTGATCACTTTCACTTGCATCTAAAATTTGTTTAAATACCAATTCATGTTCACCTTCAACCAATGCACGTTCTATTTCAAGCTAAAAATAATAACAAGTAAATATATAATAAAAAAAAAAAAACATCTGCTAATAATATATCTAGTCTCATATGAACATACGAACAATACATTAGATTATATAGAATAGTAAAGAAATGAAAATGATTATTTATTTAAAAAATTGATATTAAAATGTATGAATAATGTGTCTGAATTCTATGTTACCTTCATTATTAAATATAATCTGATCTTTAAAAACTTTTTATCTCTATAGTTCAATATGAGTCTTGGATAGAAGAAAAATTTCATCAAATGAAAAGTTCTTATGATCGATTACCTGTATCGTTTTTTCACTTATGCACATCTAAAGATAGTAGTAACTAAATTAGAATATTGAAGAAAGAAGAAGAAATGGATAACAACAATCATCAATATCATTGCTCATATCATCATCGAATGTAGCAACAAGAAGAAGAAGCAGACAGACAACAACAGCAGCACCGTTCATCATTATTTTTTTTCTCTCTCTTTTACTGCATATGCATTAATGTCCAACCTATCAATAATAATACTCTTGTACATATGCACAAAGACGTAATCATTTTTCTTGCTTCGTTCTCTTCAATTCATGAAGAAACAACTTGTCGTCAAATGATGATGAATTTTTTTCTTTAGGTAAATTATAGAAAAAAAAACATTAGGAAACAGATGGTTCTGAACAAGAGAAAGAGAATGTATATGAAGGCTTCGAATACACTTATTTCTATTTATATATGAACGTACGAGAACCTTTTTTTATTTCTTTTTCTTCGTCTTCTTCGCAGAAGACAAACATACATATGCAATAGTTTGGAAGTGATTTAGCCGAAGGAGCCAATTAAGCAAAAAACATACAAAGAAAAGATCATATTATCTATAAAAAGAAATTGATTGACAGTTGCTTATATTATCTTACCTCTCGCATTGCTTCACTAAGACGACTTTCAATATCGACAATATTCTTTTTGATAATCGTCAAATCTGCCAATGTTTTTCGATAGTTAGTTTCGTATTGTTTTAATTTGTTACTGTTTTTAACATCAATATGAATACCATCACCATCATTCTAAATAGCAATCATCCACTTCATCGGTCATCGAATAAAGATGTGAATAGAAAAAAAAAAAGAAGAAGAAGAAGCAGAAATAGAGGACAAACGGTCAAAGTATGTATGTGTGAATAGAGCAATCAAGGGCAACTCCTATTTCTCGCTCATTTTCTCTTCTTTTTTCTGTCTTATCGGACATCATATCTGTAATGTCCAATGGACAGACGAACCAGTTCAATTAGTGAATCTAATATTAATGGTGGGAGAACATGACAAGCCTTTTGGCGGATAAGAGAACATAGAAATGAAGAAGATCAAAACATACATATATGACTTCCGTTTTCTTTTTCTTTTTCTACCACATGTTTTGATTTAATTAATGAACAAAAAAAAGAATAGGTGATGAAAGACATCAAATTTACTTCTTCAATACTTGACATAGATGTTGGTCGTGTACCAGCTGTATCAATAACAATACCAGAATCAGATGTTGGAACTTTATTATGTTTTGATGAATATTTTTCATACCATGTTTGATCAATATTATTTATTTCAAAATCAATTGGATAAAGAATTTTTGATGGTTGTTGATTTGATGTTACAGATATTGTTTTTAAACTAGTAGCTTTACGTTGTTGAGAAATATTTTCTTGTGACTGTTGCTGTTGTTGTTGAAGAATAAAATCTGATCGTGACATCAATTTTTCACCTGATGGTGAATTTGATGAAGATGATGAAGATGAAAATGATACAGCAGGAGATGATAATGTTGATAATTTTTCTTCACTTTTTGGTTTGATTTGATAACGATGTTGATTAAATGTAAGTGGTGGTTGTGTACGTCGGTTAGTTAAATTATTATTATTATTATTATTATTATTGTTAATATTTGAACAATGTGATAAAAGTAAACCATTTGTAAGAATACGACGAGTAAATGATGGACGACGTTGATTATCATCTAATAATTTATTTGATGCTGAAAAATCTTCATCAATAACTGGTGCACAACAAGATATACGATTTATTGTTGAACAATCTGTTAAAGAATGATGAGTACTTGGTACTTCTTCATAATGTGCTTAAAATAAAAATAAACAAAAAAAAAATAACTAAATTTAGTATTAAAATTTTTATTTTAATTAAATATATATATGTAGATATATTTACTTGTGCTTTGTAATGTTGATGATGGTGTTGCCATGATAAAATCGGATAGACTTGATGACGAAGATTGAATTACTTTCATTTTTTTAATATATTGTGATGGTAGTAATTTATTATTATCAATTATATTTGTACTTTGTTCATTTGTTAATGGTAAAAGTAACATTGGAACTGATAATGACATAGGTGAAGATTTTGTTGGTGTTGTTGATGATGATGATAATGGATTTATTGGAATAGTTGTCAAGGATTTATTTATCGAATTATTTTGTGTATTAATTATTGGTGATGAAACAGATTTTTCATCATTATTTATTAATGGTGGATTAAATACTTTTGAATTAACCATTGTTGTTGTACCACATAAATTTGAAATAGGAATATTTTTATTAAATGTTGAATATGGTTCAAATGATGCATCTGTATAACATGAACGTATACGAGTTCGATCAAGATTCGGAGAACGACATGATGATAAAGAAGATTTAATTGGTTCAGATTTTCGATTAATAGATAACGATGACTAAAGATAAATTGAATGAAATATTTATATATATATATATATATATAAATAGATAATATCTATTTACTTTTTCAATTGATTCAATATTAGCAATGTCATATACAATTAATTTATCATATGTATCATCATAAATTTCTTCTTCTTCTTCTTCTTCTTCTTCTTCATCTTTTTCTTCTATTCGAGGTTGTGGACTTGGTGATTCATAAATAGTTGAAAGACGTTCGTTATTATATTGAGTTTTTTCAAAATTATTCATATTTATTAATTGAGATTCACTAGTATTTATCTGTTCATCATTCTCAAGTATATCAGCACGATCATCATTATCATGTAATATAACTGTTGGTATTGTACCATAATTTATTTTTAATAAATGATTTTGTTTTTTTTGTTTTTCTTCTTCATCATTATCATATTGTAATTGTTCAAGTTCTTCTTCGTTTTCTTCAGTTATTGTTAAACAATTATTAATTAAAGATGAATGAATAATATTAATCGATGGTTGATAAGAAATATTATTTAATGAATAATCATCATCCTAAAAAAAATATGAAACAAAACTAAAAGAAAAAAAAATTCAATGAGTATTTCTTTCTTTCTTTTTTTTTTCTTTCTATGATAAAACACAAACAATAGAATTCAATCATACATTTTTATAAGACAATGTTCTTGAAAAGGTTTCATTTCATCATTATTACTCAATTGTTCGTTGATAAATAAGAAAAATATATGTATATATATATATAGATTTTCCTATTTAAAATTTTATAGTTTTAAAATTTAATTAAATTTTAAGTACAAGAAAATCTTTGTATTAGGAAAATTAAAAAAATACTGTTATTCATAACTAAATATTGATTGTTAGAGTTACATTAGAATTCTTTTTAATGCATTTTTTTTTATAAGTGAATCCTTGTTTAATGTCAAACTTGAATAGAAACAACAATATGATTTGTAAAGTTGAGTTTTTCTTTTTCTTCTTTTATTGTATAAGACGATTTATAATAATAACTTACAAAGAATATTGCTGTTCTTGACTGAAGTTGATTTGTTATTTTATTGGTATCAGATAGATCAATATTATAAACAAAACTATCAGCTATTGATTGTTGTTGTTGTTGTTCACATTGAATAAAGGCAGCTAATTCTTTATCATAGAATTTTGTTGGTGATACTGGTGCTGATTGACTTCGATGTATTCGTTGATCATATTCATTATTATTATTATTATTATTATTATATAATTGATTTTCATTTAATTTTATATTATTATCACATCCAATATTTGTTAAATCCATTTCTGTTCGTGTTGTATTTGAAACATGATTATTATCTAATTGTTTGCGTTCATATTGTTCTTTTTGTATACGTATATCATCAAGACTTTTACTTTGAAATTTAATTTTTGAAAAATTATAATGAATTTGTTTTAATAAATGTTCTGCTAAATATAATGAATAAGATAAATAAAACTTCTATAATGAATAAAATTGTTTTATTATATTATTGATTTAAGCGTCAGCTGTTCAATTTCGCGTCATCAATAGTACTATTCTTAACATTCAGCATTGCTAGACTTCTTCAGTCATATTAATCTTATTATATATATAATCATCAATAGACGAATGTCTATTAGTGGCTAATCTAATATTAATCTAATGTCAATTCTATATACATACTGCAGTTCTGTTCTTTCTTTTTTTGCCAGACTATGATATTATTCCAAATAAATATATATATATATGTATATACATATTCGAGAGTCTTTCTCTGTTTCTCTCGTTCTTTCTTACTGTCATTTCTATGATCATTTGTTTTCATAACTATATACTGTCATCAAATCGATTACAATTAGGAAGCCTTACATTTTCGTAAAAATAATTTTTTATATTGGATTTTGACTTACCTTGTTCATGTACATCGTTTTTATGTAATTGACAATTACTATTGTCGATCATCTTCATATCAATTGATTGTTAAATTGACAATGACAAGATATATTATTGAAAAGAGAGCATCACTATTGTACGAAACGTGAGTTTTGAATGAATATATAAGTATGAACGTATGTGTGAAAAAATGAAGAAGAACAAGAAAAAAAATTATCAAACCATCGTTATTCGTGTATACCACTCGAGTGTACTCGACCTTGCGCGGGTGGCGAGCGTGCAATCGCTATATAGTAGAAAAATGGATGTCGTGTGCGAACAGTAGTATGAGTATGCGACATATACAACATGCTATTTGAAACGCAAGGGAAAGAAAGAGAGAAGGAATAAACTGTGGGTGTCGATAAAAAAAAAAAAGAGAAAGTAAGATGCATCATCGATTATAGAAAAAAAAAAGAAGAGAAGAGAGAAAAAGCTTACCGCTTTTAAGCTGATCCTTTTAGTCACTCAATAAATATATAGTTAAACTATTGTTTGTATGTTTTCAAATGTAAAAATTCTTAATATTCAATATGAAAATATTTTATCAAGAAAAAAAAAAGAAAATATCAACATAATTATTCATTTAATCAATTATGCACATATGTTAGTATATTTAAATGATTTTTTTATGAATACTAATTAAACAATTTCTTTTCATTCGTGTTTATCAATGTTATTACCTTGAAACAACGGTAAATGTTGCGTCATTTTAAATACAACAAAATAAAACGACACAGTTCAAGTGGATTTTTAATGATTGTAACAGGTGTTGGTCTTTTTTTTTGGAATGATTGAATGATTCATTTGAGTGGATGAGAGAATAAGAAAAAAAAAAACAAAACAAAAGTATGTATATGAGTCAGTTACTTTGATATATAGACCATTGATGAATTTTCGACTGACCAATCAGTATAATAAACTCACGAAAACGAACCAAGAGGTCGCTTAGTACTTACATATTCTTTTCGTTTTTTATATACTAATAAAACAAATGGCAAATTTTGAAAAATTGTATAATTATGAATGTGTTTTTAGAAACTGTACTATAAAAGTGAGTGATTTTTAATTCCAAAAAAATCGAAATATCTTTAGTTAATTGGTATGAAATATTTGAAATTGTTTCAATCAACATTTTTATGCTTGATAAATAGACCTTGGCAGTTTGTTTGAAAAAAGAAAATATTTCGTTTAGATTATCAACAGTTGATTATGCTTAATAATACTCGATTAGATTGGAAAAAAAAATTGTAATTTTCATCAAATATCATCACGAAACTTTAGAACTTACAAGTCAAATTTTTTCGTGTTAAACTAGTAGTATATCAAATTTCTCCTATTTACTTATCTTCAATCCTTTCTTAGTTAAATTCGAACAAAACCTTCAACATATCTAATAAATATTGCAAAAATAAAGCAAAATACTTGATTAATTCTATAAATAAATCTTTTTCTCAATTTCAAGAAGTATTATGTGCTACTCTTATTTACAAGAAATGGCTTAAGATTAGTCATAGTGTTACTAAAATAACTTAAATTTTTATTTATTAATATCAATTGACAATTGAAAATTATATTGAAAAATATCATTTCATATGATATCTATGAATCTGATTTATATTTGTTTCAAAACCATTTATAAACAACTGTAGCATCAATTCAGAAAAATCATATTAGTTTTATACATTTATTCGATTAAATCATTAGAAATAATACTTCTATATATATCCATGTAACATATGGGCATCGGATTGTAAATTGACATATATTGTATATAATCAATAATTATCGATATTCCTGTCCTACGAAATAATGTTTTGTAATAATATGATGTTATCTATTAATCAAGAAACTATATTCTAGTATTACATAATAAATATCCACATACAATCGAAGACGAGAATAGATATTTTGATAGATAGTTAACAATTTGAAAGTATTTCTTAGAATTACAAAATGAAAGATTTTATTTTTAAATGACAAAAAGATAATGACTAGCGTAGTTGATACGAAAATTTATAAAATGGTAAATAAGAAAAATGAAGATATATTTTTTCATTATAAAATAACTAAAAATTATTGTATTTTGTTATATACATATCGATAGTTAAAATATAAGCAATATACAAAAGCATCTATGTTCATGCAAACTTTATCTAGATTATCGTATTCATTCATGATTGCAAAATATTTTGCTTGGTAAGTAATCATTTCTAGTATAGTTTTGGTCGTATCTGATCTGTTCTTCGGATGAAATAAATCGATAAAATTGCTTGTGCATATATTTGATTTGAATGACGATTATAATTTGTTTTTATTTGCTGTTATTCATATATATAAATTAGGTATGTTTACTGAACCATGACTTTTTTTTTTAATTTCATCTATGAATAAATTATCACCTATGAATAAAAGGTATGTGATGGCTAATTAGATATACATTTTTATTTGTGCAGATATTTACATTTTGATTATAATATTGAAAATTAACAATATTAATCGCTAGAGGAAAAAAGTTAAAAGTATTTTACTCTCTTAAGAATATAGCTCTATAATAACTCTAGAAGTATTGATTCAGTACAAAATTGTTTTTAAACATACAATTGAAGAATATATTTAAGATGAAACGTTTGACATATGCTTGGGATATTTTGATGAAGAACACTGAGCCAAAAATATTATTCCTGTAGAAGGGACAGAGAATAGGATACATGTATTTGAAATCTAATCGATCCATTAGGACTTCTCATGAATAAACATATCGGTAGAACATGTCGAGATTAACATGTCAGTATCAAATACAGTGAAGTATTTGTTTTACATACATTATCAATTGATTATTTCATTTAATTAATGGACAACAAATTGAATGTTTCCATTTGTAATGTATCACCACATGTAAATGTTTAGGATAATCCGAAAGTAATATCATTACTAATTTATTTTCTTATAGAAAACTTAATGAAACACAAGGATGCGTTCGATTTCAAAAATAATGGATTATAAACCTTAAGAAAACTAGGTTAGAAAAACGTATCATATGTATTTTGATGCATTGACATCTTTTCTTCTACAACGGTGAAAATCGTAGCACTCTATCTTGTATGGTTATACTTGCAGAAAAAAAAGTTGTCTTATAATGATGACGAAAAAATGCATAATATAAATAATTAGTGTTTATTTTAAGGTAGTGATAAATTAAAGATTTCGTTATGAAAGAGATGTTCTAGCAAAGAAGGAAGTACAATGATTAGTCGAAATAGTACAATCTTGTTTTTCTTCGTTCTACTTGCTTTTTCTTTAAATCTTCCACCACTTTTAGATATCAACAAGTTATAATCACTATAAAATACTAAATATAATCATTTAAATCAATATAAAGTATAAAACAGTATCATTCAATCATTAATGTATTAAGCGCCAAAATATCAATTGATTTGTTTTTGCAAGATGTTAGATACTAATCCAATTTCTAATCAATTCACAACTTCTTATATAAACATTGATAATTTTAATCGAACATTTTTGCCTTGTCCATCCTCTATTTCTTCAAAATCATCTATTTCGTACGTATATAATTTTATATTGAGTATTACTTATTAACTGATATATTTGTTTAGTTCTTGTCATTATGATAATATTACTTGTCCTGTTAATAGTCATATACAGTGGAATGATATTGACACTGCTGGACATCAGAAACCAAAATATTCAGATATACCAAAATCTTCTAAATTACCTAACAAAAAACGATCAATTTTTTCTCTCAGAGAAAAAAGCAAGTACGTCATTTTTACTTCATATATCCAATAAGACATGAAGGAAAAAACAAGTCGTTTATGTCGTTCTGTTGGTGTAGCGGTTATCACATCTGCTTAACACGCAGAAGGTCGCAGGTTCGACACCTGCACAGAACACTTTTTTTT
>JAJEKB010000592.1:188018-215557 GCA_022393335.1 Macrotrachela quadricornifera
AACTTTATATAGATTTATGCAAAAATATGATAAAGTTTTTGATACATATATTGCTATAAGTTTAATTGATATAATGAAATTGGTTATATGATCATTTATAAATAGATGATTCATTGAAGAAATATAATGAATCTATCATGATTATTTTTCAGCTTTCTATATCTGATAAGAAAAAGAACAGAAAAAAAAACTGATTATTTTTACATAAATAGTATAAATTTCAAGGTATTAACTATTTGTTGATAACAGCAACAATGTACGATACTACTTGTAGATTTTCATATCTTACTGTCTACACCTTGCTTTGGAGAAGGACATTCAATGTTTTTTTTTGTGATTATTATATCGATTTCCTTTTACTCTTTCTTTTTTTTTTTCATACTCATTTTTTTTTCTTAATACCAATATAATAAACAGTATGTCAAGTGGAAGAGATTGTCTATATTATATAGAGTAATGTAAAAATAACAAGATCAACAAAAATTTAGTTATGCATACATACAAAAAATGTAGAGAAGCCTCGTCATGACTTTATCAATAGTTGTCATGAAGTCAAATTGATGTGAATTTCTTTTTTTTTTTAATATACATTGATTAAAATCAAGCAAAACGATACATATAAATGGGTTCAAATAATTCAAAATTAATACATGATAATAATACTTTGAATATTTCTCATTTAAAAAATTCTAATTATATATCATTATGTTCTCGTTTTCAATCATTATTATTATGTAATCATAGATTTAATTCAATTAATTTTCGTTATTGTTATAATCCACGACGTTTATGTTTGAAAAAAAAAGTTCTTATATTAGGTTTAGATGGAGTTGGAAAAACTGATTTATTTACTCGATTAATAGCATATGATAAAAAACAATTGAAAATTTCTTCTCTTCCTCGTCCAACAATTGGTAAGTTTACTAGAAAAAATATTTTTATTTTTACAAATAAAAAGAAAAATAAAGTAGGCATTCATATTTTTAATCTATTCGCGGCGAGTTTTGTCTAATGGTAGTTAACATTACGGAAGTCATACTTAGCGACGTAGTCAAAAGATCGCGTTGTTTTTCCATTCATTTCGATCTTGATGTTTGTTTGTAGAAAAAACTTCGTTGTGAAAAGATTAATTAAATAATCATTGAAAAATTTTGAATTATTTGATATTAATATATTTCTAGGTTATAATGTTGAAACAATAAAAATTCGTAGTCATCGTCAATATCATAGAATAACATTATGGGATTGTGGTGGTCAATTATCTGTTCGATCATTATGGTCATATCATTATTTAAATACTTCTTTACTTATTTGGTTAATTAATATACATGATCGTTTAAGATTAGATATGAATCTTCATTTACTTTCACAAATACTTACAAATCCATTACTTTATAGAGTTCCAGTTCTTATTATTTTATATAATTGTTCATTTGATAAATATGAAGAAGAAATATCTAATGAAGATATAGAACAAAATTTATTAACAAATCTTGAAGTAGCTTTTCGTTTTTTAGCAACAATATCAACATCACGTGCAAGTACATTTAAATGGCAAGTTATTAATATTACATTAAATGATAATAATTCTCAAAAAACAAATTTTAAAAAAATTCGACAATGTTTTAGAGATCTTATGGAACTGTAAATTTGTTGTTGTTGTTGTTTTTTTTTTATTTACATTTGTTTTTAATCGGGTAAAGAACAAACTAATTGTCGATCATCATTATCATTTTCTTGATATTTCATATTTATTTCATCATCAAAAAATTTGATTGATTCCTGTTGATGAATTTTATTAGAATGGTTGATAAAATGCTGAGGAATTATCCATTGTTCATTCTGAAAAAAATAATAACATATTATTTCTATTCTTTTTAAAAAATATATTATACTTTAGTTCGATTAGCTATGGCTTGTTTACAAAAAAGTTGTCGTACTTTTTTATGCTGTTTTTCACTAGCTTGAATACGTTTAGCTTCATCTTCAGCTTGTTTAATTGCAGCTGTTTCATCATATATTTTATCTAAAAAAAAAAAAAAAAGGAAATGAAATAATATATATAAAGAATATATTTTATTAGGTTGTTAACAAAGTTCTTGCGTTTTTTTTGAGAATGTTCTAGAACATTCGAGAAAGTTCTAGAAGTTTCCATATTAAGGGTATATATAGGGAGTGTGAATGTCTTTCGAATGATAATAAAGTCATCGATATGGACACTGATCATGAACTGAAAATGAATCTTTCTCGTAGAGAGATTCGGGTGCTTTTACTTCATGAATTCCGTCTTGGTCACAAAGCAACCGAAGCAGCCAACAACATATGCAGCACGATGGGGGAGGATGTACTCTCTACTCGTACGGCACAACATTGGTTCAATCGCTTTAAGAATGGTAACTTAGAACTCGACGATTTACCTCGGTCCGGTAGACCATTGGAAGTGGATGTGGATCTCTTAAAGCAGCTTATCGAACAAGATCCTCGATTGACTTTGCGGTGCTTAGCAGAGCACCTTGGGTGCTCTTATGTTGCAGTGGAAAAACATCTGATCGAATTAGGCAAGACATGGAAATATGGAGTTTGGATACCCCACGAGTTATCACCACATCAGCTACAACACCGGGTTGATGCTTGTATGGATTTAATGACATCTCACCGCAACTATCAATGGCTCTGCAATCTTATCACTGGTGATGAGAAGTGGGTGTTATACATTAACTACACGCACAGACGCCAGTGGCTTAGTGCTGATCAGACAGGCGTAGCAATACCTAAGCCTGATCTGCATCCCAAGAAGGTGATGCTGAGCGTTTGGTGGGGTGTCAATGGGATTATTCACTGGGAAGTTCTTCCAAATGGTGGTACCATCACTGCTGATCTCTATTGTCAACAATTGGACCGGGTTGCCGAAAAACTCAAGGGAAAGCAGGATCGAATTTACTATTTGCATGACAATGCCTGACCCCATGTTGCAAAGTCGACCTGCGAAAAATTATTGAAGCTCGCTTGGATTACCGTTCCTCATCCACCTTATTCTCCTGACTTGGCACCAACGGACTACCATTTGTTTCGTTCTCTTTCTCATCATTTGCGTGAGAAAAAGTTCGACGACGACAATGACATGAAAATGGATATCGCCAACTTCTTTGGTCAAAAGTCCAAGGACTTCTACGAACGCGGGATCCTATCTCTGCCAGAGCGTTGGCGACAAGTCATAGATAGTAGCGGTGCATATATAACTGAAAGCTAGTTGTATTGTTGAAGTTAAAAAATAAAAATAAAATTTTGGAAAAAAACGCAAAAACTTTGTTAACAACCTAATATATAAAATAACCTCTCATTGATTTTTCTTGTTTAGTTTTCGTCATTGTTGCTGAAAATCTTGCTTAAAATATACAAAAAAAATAAATAAATAATATTGAAAATAAAATTATAAATACATACGTCTTGTTGTTCCATCATTTAATGTTCGACTACGTATTCGTTGTTTAATTTCTTTACAAACAAGTGTTGATTCAACAGGTGGTATAAGTACTACTGAATTCCAAAATTGTGTAGCTAATTTACTTTCATCATCTCGAGATCCATCAAATATAGTCACTGCTGTACTATGTCGTGTATCAATTTCATGAACATTTGATTTATATAAATCTTTTAATTATTAAAATGTATAATATATTGATTTTTACATATATTTTACTTACTCATTTTTGACATCTGTATTATGTCATTCTTTTATTGGTTACTATAGTGAAGACTCGTTGATAAAGATGAAAAACATATATCATGTTATTTTTTTTTTTGTAAATTTTTGTTTTTATCAAGAGCGATAATTTTGAAATTCTATCTTATTATTCATAATTTGAGTATATAAAAATTATAGATTTATAAATATTGAAATAGTTCGAAAAAACTTTAACAATATTTTATTGTATGAAATATTACCAATGCAGTTAATATGTTTCAAAATGATTTATAAGAGTTATTGAAACTTTTAGACAAAATTCCTTGTATCAGGGTTGATATATATATATAAGATCATTCTATAAAATAACATGACGATACAAATCAATGTAAAGCGCTCGATAGATAAATTTCAGTTGCCATTTAGGAGAACAGAAAATGGCATAATACCAATATAAATCCAGCAAACTCTTCAGATTTTAAATGTATAAATTCATGTTCGAAAAATAAATTTTAAATTTTTATTATCATATTATTTCTAGGATATATCTGTATATCCTAAATTATAATTGATACTCTTTCATTAATAAATAAAGATAAATATTATGACATTTCATATTATCATAAGCTTATTATTTCTTAATATATTATCATAATGATATATTTGTTGTCGTTTTCAACAGTTTCCATTAGATAAGTTAATTGATGTCAAGGCATATTGATACTATCTTTCTGCCTAATAATAAGGGAAAAAAATATAAACGATAACATACTTCATTGACGGAATATTCTATTACATTTAGTTTATTGCGAATATTCTTCTAATACAATGAATTCATCATTGTTATTAGTGCTATTATTCATTGTATTTATTAAAAATAGTGAAAATCAATTAATTCATAAATTACAAGATAAAATAAAACAAGTTGCAACACAAAATTTAGGTGTTAATTTAGGACGATATGATCATGAAGAAATGATGTTATTTCCTAATGTTGGTTTTCAACGTAAAGAAGGTGATTGGCGTTTAAATTTACATGGTTGGCGTTTTCAAACATCAAAACGTAATAAATTTTTAGGTGAAAAATCATCAGCAGCTGCTGAACGTATTGCACGTTTACTTGCTACATCGGATCAAATGGTTTATTATAATGATACATTTCAACGTGATCGTTTAAAACCATTTATGGTACAAGATGAAAAATATGAAAAAATATTTATTATGATTGGAAAAAAACATAATTATACAACAAAAACAGATGGTGAAGGACAATTTCGTACATCATTTATTATTCCAAATGCTGATGTACAAGAATTAAAAACAAAAATAAAAAATGATCAAGTTATAATATATAAAGCTGTTGGAGATAATAATGATTTATGGGAAGGAAAAATATATTTATTAGAAAGAACTGGATTATCTGTTATATCTGATGTTGATGATACAATTAAAATTAGTGAAGTTTTAGATAAAATTCGTTTAGTAGCAAATACATTTATTCATGGATTTCGTGTAGTAGAAGGTATATAAATGATTTTTTTTTAAAAAAAAAAATATTTTATTATCTTAATAAATATTATATAGGAATGCCTGAAGTATATCGTGGATGGCAAAGTAAACATAATTGTTCATTTCATTATTTAAGTGCAATGCCTGATCAATTATATACAATTACAAAAGATTTTATTGATGATAATAAATTTCCTGAGGGAACTTTTCATATGCGGTAAAATTTTCTATTATGATCTTGTTATTTTTATATCGTCTAGTTTTATAGTCATTTTCGTTGGGCTTCAACATCAATTTATAATTTTGTTCATTCTACAGGTATGTATAATACATATTTTTTTTTAATTTAATGTTCTTTTTTATCTATCAATTATAAAATAGATACAAAATTGCATAAACTGAATCATTTACGTTATTTTGTTTTTAATACATATCGCTCATTGGTATTAGTTGGAGATTCAGGTGAACGTGATCCAGAAATTTATGGAACTGCTGCACGTTTATATCCGAAACGAGTACTTCGTATTTTTATACGAGCTGTTAAAGGTGAAAAAAAAGATGATGAACGATTTTTTAAAGCATTTAAAGATGTACCAAGAGAAAAATGGATGGTTTTTACTGATCCACTTAAAGAATTACCTAAAGATTTAAAATTTATTCCAACATTAGAACCAACAATATCAACACCAACAACAAAGAAATCAAAACCAAAGCCAAAACCGAAACCAACAGGATGAAAAACAAAAGCTTTTTGAATAATTATTTTGAATTTTGAAATTCTATTTATAATACTAATTTAATTCTCGCACTATAAATCATAACACATCTCTACTATTAGATATTAACAAAACTTTTCTTTTTTTAATATGTTTTAAAATAAATGTATAAATAAAAGATCTATAACAAGTTATTTTATGTCTATTTATGTTAATATCAAATTTACATCATCAGAAAATGAAATTAGAGTTATATTAGTATTAAAAAGTGCATTGTTTATAATTCGATTGTCAAAAATTATCATATTTTTCATTTTAGAAAATATATTGATAGTTCGATAGATAAATTTTAAATAATAATTATACACTATCTTAAAACATGTCTTAGAAGTATCAAAAAATCAATCATAATTTTAATTTCACAATATCCCTTTAATGCGTATGAGATTACAATTGACAAAGGCAAATTTGTATAATATTTTAAAGTGATAGATATATATATATATGCATATCAGAGATGATATAAGTTTGGTTCCATCCGAGAAAAATGCGGACTGATCCCATCGAAAACGAATACTCTAATGCATTTATTAGCTTACTAGAAGTTTTCACTCGGTTTGATCCCATAAAAACACAAATCATAAAATCATAGTTTCGCTTCGATCCATTGTGTTGACTGTATAGCAAATAAGATGTTTTGAAGAAAGCACCAAAAGCAGAATTCAGATTATTCTGAAATATTGTTTACATCAATTCATCGCATTTTCATGCATTTAATATCTTGCTCTTTCAATTGGTACAGTTACTCGTACGTTCACTGAATGACATTGATTAATTAAAAAACAATTTGAAATTTCTATTCACTTCTTTCATTGATCTTTGATCTTTTTCTACGAAATATATGAATCTGAGATGCAGAGAATCGACCGAATCTGAAGTCTACGGTTTTTAATGATATCGTAAGTAAAACACATAGCTGGATATCATAGTAAGTGCAAATATCACGAAATACTGACACTAGATAATAAAACATATCAATGGTCACCGTACTAAGAATAAATAGTATTGTAAACTCTTCTGTCATATTTTTTGCTTCTTTGATCGGATAGAACTTATAAACGTCTTGTATCTTCGATTTTGAGGATCCATTATATCCAAGATCCAACACTTTTGAAAATGTATTTGATGACTTTAAATTATTCTGTAATTCATACACATATAATATGTCATAAAACGCATCAAAGTGTAACGAAGTATTGTAAATACAAATATGATATTTCTTTAGGACTTTGTTGCACTTTCTTTGTAGTCAAATTTGACAATTACGAAACAAGAGATGACACAATTTCTACCTTACTACAATATAACCATTACAATTCTATGATAATGTTATTTGAATTTCATCAAAATTAATTTTTTATGTGGATGAATTTTTACTAGTCATACAATTAGATTTATAAACGGGTTCTCCGTTGACAGAAGTAAACGTTATTGCTTCTCAAATAAAATCATCATTCCCATCTCGAGACAGTAGTAGATGAATGATTCATGCTGGAATTAGTTACATTGATCTATTGACAAGGAATTCTCGCTTGATGAGTGTCTATTGTAGAATATATAATTCATTTCAAGGAAGTGTTGATTGTAACATAATAAATCAAAGTTAACATAAATATACAACTTTTTGAATAATCGCTTAGCTGAAGACATAATTTTTCATTTTCTCCTTCAAAAAAAGCAGATAAAAACAAACTGTTGAGACAAAACTTTTAGTAGACTATAAATTTCTAAGCCAAGTAACCATCTTTATATAGCGAAACATCCAAGAGAAGTATGAACATTTATTTTCTCATTAAAAAAAAACATATTTTAAACAAAGAAAAGAAGATTTTGAAAGCTGACATGGGGCGTGTTAATTTTGCTAACATTCAATTATTTGATAGTGAAACTATAGATTCATGCTGGTGAAGTTAGCGACAGATTTAACATTTTTCCATGAAAATTCATACATTAACCTTTATCCAAACAACCTATCAGTGTATCTTATACAACTCGACGAGTTCTATCCATTGGTATACTCAAATCTTCGATAGCTTAAAATATGATTTTTGAATTTTTCTCTACTATTTTCAGAATTGACATAGTGAAGGAAATGAGTATGGGCAACTTTTACTCAAATATGGTACCAAAATTTCGTGAAAAAAAAATAATGTTTTGAGATTTTCTTAGCCACAGTTTGAGTTATGGATAATTTGATTGCACTATTGGATAAAGCTCGTTGAGTTGTATAAGATGCAATGATTAGTTGCTTTGATATAGGTTGATATATGAATATGCGTTGAAAAATGTCAACTCTGACAGTAATTTCACTAACGTAAAAAATATTCAATGCTGACTACGCCATCTACAATTAACATTACTATTTGTTGTTAGCAGTAAACGAATAATAAGTATGAGCTTGATTTTACATTGCGTTCATTCTATTTTTTTCTAGAAATTTTCATTTATTATTATACAATAATGATTACAAAAAATTTTTCTGGTGCTCTTCAATTAACCGATTTAGATGACTTTATTGGTCCATCTCAAGTATATATTTTCTTTGTCTTATTCATTATTATATTCTTTTGTCATTTTAGCAATGTATAATACCTATGCAAACAAAACTTGCTGATAATACTGATGATGGTCTTATTAAATTACGTACAAAAAAATCTAACGTATAAATATTTATTTTCATTTTAATAAAATATTTTCTTTTTCGATACTTTATAGAAAATCGAAGAAGAATCAACACCAAAAATTGCTAAAATAACATTGAATGATTGTTTAGCTTGTAGTGGATGTATTACATCAGCAGAAAGTATTCTAATTGATCAACAAGATTATCATGAAGCACAACGTATTCTTAAACATAATCAATCACTTAATGAAAATGTATATCTATCTTTATTTTTTATTTATTAAATATAATAATTTTAATATAGGATCCAAATAAAAAACTAATTGTTATTTCAATATCTCCACAAAGTCTTGCATCTCTTGCTGTTAAATATAAACTTGATGGATTAATATGTGCACGACGAATAACAGCATTTTTAAAAAATCAGTATAAAAACAAAATAATCTATTATTTTCAATAAAATTTTATTTTAAATTAATTTATTATTATTATAGATTAAAAATTGATCATGTTTATGATATAGCATATGCACGAAATTTAACTTTAATTGAAGTAAAAAATGAATTTATTCAACGTTTTCGAAATAATCGTCAAAATTTACCATTACTTACTTCTGAATGTCCTGGTTGGATTTGTTATGCTGAAAAAACACAAGGTGATTATATTATTCCATATATAAGTCGAGTAAAATCACCACAACAAATACTTGCTTCACTTATAAAATCAAATCAAAATTTGAATATTTATCATATATCAATTCAACCATGTTATGATAAAAAACTTGAAGCATCACGACAAGATTTTTATAATGAACAACGACAACAATATGATGTTGATTGTGTTATATCGACTGGTATGAAATTTTTAATTATATTTATAAATCTAATATATATTCAAAGAGTTGATATTTTGGTTGAATTTTTTCAGTGAAAAATTTCAATAAAAATTCGTAGATTTTAATTACATTCATATTTCTTATATGAGTTCTCAAAGAGAAGTACTTGAAAATCATACTTGATTTGTGGAGAGATCTGTTCTAGTACATCTTGATGAGCTCTAATCTTTCTAAATATTTTTGAAAGCAGTGCTGCTAGGGTTATTTTCTACTAGAATGATGTTCTTAATTCCTTTTAAATATAGATTTATAAATTTTTTGATTTTAGGTGAATTTGATAAATGGCTTACTGAAGAGCAATTTGATGGTCAATCTACTGATGAACTTGATTATGATGAACCGTAAGTTAAAAGTATTATTATAATTTAATCTGAATTAATTTATTATGAATTAGATATTCAATGAAAGATGAAAATGGCCAAATGATTCTTACACATCGTGGTAGCGGTTCAGGTGGTTATCTTGATTATGTATTTCATTCTGCTGCTAAAGAATTATTTAATATTGATATGAATGATGAACAATTAGAATTTAAAATAGCTAGGTATGAATATTTTAATTTTTATAAAAAATCGTCATCATTATCGTCTTTTTTTTTATTAAAGAAATCAAGATTTTCGTGAAACTGTTTTAACAGTTGATGGACAAATTCGTCTTCGTTTTGCTTATGCTTATGGTTTTCGTAATATTCAAAATATAGTTCAAAAATTAAAACGAAATAAATGTGACTATGATTTTGTTGAAATAATGGCATGTCCATCTGGTTGTATCAATGGTGGTGGGCAAATACGTCATATTGATATTAGTCTTGATCAAGTTCGACATGTATATGAAACATTACCACATCTTAATCAACCGTTAAATATAAAAATAACAGAAGAAAATTCTATTCCATTATTAACTGATTATCATGCGATTGAAAAAAATTTATTAAATGCTTTTCATTTAAAATGGTAAAATTTTTTATGTTAATTTTTTATTTTCAGATAAATAAATCAAAATGTCACTTGATATAATTACTGCATCACAATTAGCACCATATGATGAAGAAGAAATTCAATTAATGGATACTGATGAAACAAATTTACAATTAGAAGAACAACAATCAATAAATCCACCTATCAATATTGATAATAATCAAACAACAGAGGAAAATAATAATAAACAAGAATCAGAAGAAAATCTTAATGAAGAAAAGAAAGATGAACTACCATCATTACTTGTGATTGATGTTTGTTTTATTACAAATAATAAAAAAAAAACCTTAATTAATTTCTTTATTTATTATAGAAACTTAAAGTATATATTCGAGATGGTCCTAATAATCATCATGTAGAAGCAATTTTAGCGGTATATATAAAAAGAATTTTTCTTTAACAAAAAAAACTTAAATAAATATCTATTATTTTTATTTAGGATGATAAATATTATGAATTACCAACGAAAGAAGAATTAGAATCAATTGAAGTAACACAAGAAAAATTAAAAGATATTTGGCAGAGGTAAAGTAAATCTATTTTGTTTTTTTTTGAAATAGAGTAAAATTTCTCTCAAGTGAACATCTACAGTACTTTTGAAAATGACTTACCTGATGAAGATACCCTCCCCCCTATAGAGTCTTTTACAGATACCAATTACAAATATATTTTCTGCAAACCATATTACAAAAAATACCCATACGTGTATATTACCAATCTATTTTAAACTTTTGACTATGCTCAGTATTTAACTATTTTATGCTATTGATTTCTCTTCATTGAAATTTATTTTCTTATTTACAATCAAACTGTTCAAAAAATAATTCATAAATGAAAGAAATATTTAAGAATTAAAAGTGTTCATTCTCACACCCTCACCCTCCTTATTAAAGAAATTTATTTCTAGCAAAAATTGATCGATCATTCTATTGAATGTCTATATAAAGAGGTTTTACTATATATACATATTTTTTCTTTTTTAGTTTAAATTTAACTGAAGAAGATTTTCGTACGTCATTATCACCAAGTGGTACATCACGTGCTGAATCACTTTATGTTCGTGGTGTAACAAATATGAGTACACAGGAAATTTTAAATTGTTTTGAAGAATTTAAACCAATTGGTATTGAATGGATATGTGATCATTCATGTAATGTCTTTTGGTATGATACATTATCTCCTATAAATCTTCTTTCAACAATAACAATACCTGGTCCATGTATAACTCATAAACGTCCAGTTAATTATGATCATGCAATGAGATCAAATAAACGCAAAGCATCTTCATTATCAACATCTATAGATAATGATAAGAATTCAATTGATGTTGCTCTTCCACCAGGATATTGGCGTGAAGGAAATTTTCCATTAGTTAATAAATCAGAATCAACTATTAAATTATATGTTCGATATACAACATTTTATGATCGAAAAGTACGTGGTGCAGAAAATCAATCAGAATATTATCGACAATATGGCAATCCAAATTACAAGTAACATTAAAAAAATTTTTTTTTTTGAAATAATATTTAGAATTTTATATTATGTTTATATTTTAGTAATATGACTGGTCTTATATCTCGTACAAAAAAACGTGCAATAAATGCAATGAAATCAAATCGTTTTCGAGATTTTACTGTTATAAAATCAAATGATCCAACATCAACATCAAGTAGTATTGTAGAAGAAATACCAATAGTATCAGAAGATAATAGTACAGATGCTAAAGTTAAATTTACTGTTGTTCTTCCACCAAAAAAAACTTCACCAAGTGAAGAAGATGAGGATAATGATGATGAAGGACATCGGACAAAACGACAACGACGACGATCATGGAATAAAGATGCTAATGATGATGATGATGATGATAATGATCGAAGACATAAAGAAAAAACTCATTTTACTGTAACTATTGATTCAGCATCAAAACATAAAAAAGATTCAAAAAATAAATTTAATGAAACATCTAGATCAAATAAAGAGTAAGAATATATTTAATAGAAATTATTATTATTATTATTATTTTTTGTATTATATTTATTTTAGTCATGATGATGAATTAACATCTATAACTGATGCTCGACAAATTCTTGAAAGAAAACGACGCAATCGAAGATAATTTTCAAATAAATTTTTTGTTTTGTTTTTTGTAATATAAAAGAAATGTGTATTCAATTGATGATTCCGATTAGGATTTATATGTTTATTCTTTTTGTGTTGCATTGATGTATTCATGCGAACGATCTGAATTTGAACAAAAAATAATCTAATCAAAAATATATTAAATTATTTTTTAAAAATATCGGAATATGAATATCAAATATCATGAAATTTTTTTAAAATTATTTTTCTTTTAAAATCATGCTTCTGAATTATTGAACAAATATTAGATATTTTCTCATCAAAATAACTAATGAATACAAAAAAAAATGATATTATTCTTCTAGAATTATCCACGTTCGAATTTCATTTTGAGAACTATCCAATGAACGCACACAGTATTGAGTATCTAGGTAATTCTCCAAGCATTTCTTGACGTACATAATTAATCATGAAATCATTCTAAACTTCCACCATGTTCGAATATATTCGATTATCGTTAATTTTTTTTTTTGGGATAATGATGTATAATATTGTATGTAGGCTTCCTGTAACCAATTGTGAAATACCTTCCGTTGATATATTTCTACTCTCCTTTATTAATTGACTGAAAATGACGGAATCTGATAGCGAACTTGGAAAAGAAATAGAAGTATGTCGATATGTTTTATTAATCTTGACTTGAAAAAAGCTACTAGAATTAAATTGTTTGATAATTTTATTTTTATTTGTATACAGTATCGATGATATCTGTTGTTGTTTTTTTTTTCAAAGAAATTATTCAATTATTAATTGGTTGCTGAAGAACAAATCATATATATATATATAACACAAAAAAATGACGTATAAATATTTAGTGAGGCTAAAATGATTTCATTATATTGTATTGGATAATACAACATTAAAATTACTCGACTAAGATTAATTATTATATGAAAAAATAAATTTCTATTTTTAAGTAGATCTTTATTTTTTTTTATGTTCATAAACTTTATATAAACAACGGAAGAAACGTTTTAAAACTCTTGTAAGTTAGATGCAGAATAATATGTCCATCTTATCTGCCCCGACGAGCTCCTCGAAAATTTGGTGTTCGAGTAGGTGTTGATAGTCGTCTATGTTTAAATGATGGATTTGATCTAACAACAGATTGACGATTATTATAAGAATATTTTCTTTTATTTGATTGTTGTGTATTTTCTGATTGTTGTTGACCAGTTATAGGTAATAAATTTGATGAAGAATTTAAATTGTTTGTTGGATTAGTTTGATTTATTTGTTGTTGATAATCCTTTAGAGCTTTAAGTAAATCACATATTGCTCTCAATGTTTTTTGATATACTTGTTTCATTGATCGAGTAATTCGATAAGTCCATGATGTAAAAACATCTGAACTAAATTTTCTTGTATATTGAGTTTTTATTGAATTAACTATTCCTTCAGCTTCATATAATGAATCATAGTTGTGTAAATTTATTTTTGATTGTAAGGTTCTAATATCATCAACTATTATTCGTATCATAGTTCGAAATGTTTTTAAACGTTCACTATGCATAACAAATAACAAATCGGCACAACAATTTAATAACTAAATAAAATTAAAATAAAAAGAAGAAAAATAGATTTATATTTTAAAATTTCACGTACATGTTGAAATAAATCAAAACTTTCTGGATTTCCTTGATTATGTGTTTGCATATTTGTTTCACCATGATCTTGAGATGAAGATTGAATATTTATAGATGATGTTGATGGTACTGTTTCAGCTGAATGTATAAGTGAAGATCGATTATTTGAAGATGATATTGATGCTACTGGTTCATTTGAATGAACAGATAAAGGTTGAATATTTGCAGATGATATTGATTTTTTTGGTTTAATTGAATCATAAGATGTAGATAAAATACCATATGATTGATTTTCACCATTATGCCATTGAAACCATTTATCTCGTAGAACCTACATAGAAAAATAACTAGAAAATTTCATTAATCATTGATAACTATATCCAAAATAAAACAATGATGGAAATACAGCTATAGTCAAAAACAAACTTATAGACCTTTTTCTATACATATTCTATTCGAATTATTCTATATTATGGTTGATATCCACTTTATTCACCTTTAAAAGAAATAGAAAATAAAGATCTTTTTTTGCTTAGGTACAATAAAACTCCTTTCAATTCAAATTTCAATATTTTTAGCTTCTTCACATAGCAAACAAAATTTACTCAACGTTACAATATCTGCCTGACCGAAGCTTTTCATAAAGTTAACATCCAAAATATTAGATGAGTACTAGGATATTGGCGACATATTAATAGTAACAGATTGTTCAATAATACAACTGATACATTTTCAGTCATTTTTCTCATTAGAAGTACTCCTATTAATGAAGCTTTTCCAAAACAACATCATCTCTTTTCATCACTTATAGCTAACAGAAAAAAATAGGTGATTCCCAAGTATATTCATTAAATAAAGGCTATCAAAACTGTATCTAAATATGTAATATACAAAGCACTGTTATTTACAAGATTATTTCACACAGAAATTTTATTTTTATTTTTCAAGTATATATTCTAGTTGTTCATCTATATGTTTTGACCAACATGGAAATAAGAATCTATATTCATTATATACTGTTAAATTTAAATAACTACTAATACGTATCCAAAGTTTTTTATTTAATATATGCTACTATTCTATTTCAATCAATATATAAATACCTTTATATTTTGATAAAATTCAAGAAATGAAATATTAATTCTTGCAAAATTTTGAATATGATCAAATTTATCTTTATTTGCTTTAATTAATTTTTTTATTAATCGACAAATATTATAAGTATGAGTTAAAGTATCTGTATAAATTTCAATTTCTGTTAGATTCATTTCTTTTAAACATTCATCTGATTGCTTTAATCTTTCATATAATCCATCAATTGTTGAACGTATAAATCCATGTATTATACACACATATTCAAATAATTGAATAAAAATTTCATCAGAATTTATTTCATTAATTAAATTACGAAGATTATTTACTAATTCAGCAGTTGATTTTTTAAAATTATATTCTAAATATAAATTTTTTTTAATAGAAAATAATGATTGTTAATTAATTACCAGATGATAATCTATAAAATATAATAATAATTTTTTTAAATTTTAATTTATATAAAAAAAAAAAAGAATAAATTTCATACTGTTGAATTTGTTCATGATCAGACTCTGGTTCAATTTTAGGATTATGTTTGTATTCAATTGATGTTGTTGATGATCTAGTTTCAATTAATGTAGATGTTCTTATTAAAATAAAATAAATTTAAATAAATATCATATTATAATTAATTTACTTTTGTTCAATTGTTGATGATGTTAATGTTGTTGTTGTTGCAAGATTTTCTTTCATTTTCGTCAATGTTTTTGATTGATTACCACTATCAACTTAAAAAAAAGAAAAAGAAAAGTTCGAAATAAAATTTCAAAAACACATATATTTAACCTTCACGAGTACAAAGATAAAGAATTGTACCATTACAATTTAATCCATTATTATAAATATATTCCAAAAATGTCACATATTTACTAACATCTAATGGACGAAGTTGAAAATCATATAATGATGTTTCATATTCAGTATCACCTTTAAATTAATAAAAGAAAAAAAAACAATCAATGAAATATAATAAATTTATTTTTTTTATTAATTAACCTAAATTAAATATATTAACAAGTTTTTTAAGAATATCATCAAAATCCATATCATTGTTATGCCAATCACAAAAACGAGTACCACCACCTTTATCGAGATCAAGTTTTTTTACTTTACCATCCTTAGTTAACATTAAACGGCCACATCGAAATCTTTTACTCATTTATTTGAATTATCTAAATAAATTTAAAAAGTTTCAATTTAAAATATATTTTTAATTACAATTATAATCATTAATGTTTATATAGATAATCATTCGTCAACCTATTTAATGCATATTATGATTCGTATATTAGTTTAACCAATAGGAAAAATAAATAAAAATCTCGATTCTAATAAAACTTATTTTAATAATAATAATAATAATAATAAAATGACATTTTAATTTTTTTTAAATATTTTAATCTAATTATCGACTGTTTGATATACCAAAACACCTGGTTTTATTTTAATTATTCTGAATGGCAGATTCGACGGGATGATTTCAACTCGAATAAAGAAAGGATGAAATATACAACAATCATATTACATATAAAAAAGCAAAACTTGATTTTTAGACTAGAATTTTATTTCGATTATCAATTGATATAAAATCTTTACCTTGCAAATATTTTATATTTGATTTATTTATTTTCATTTTTTAAACAATAATGAAGAATAAATCATCCACTAATAACTATTCTAGAAAACCAATGAAAACAAAATGAATATAAAAAAAATTATTGTTTAACTGTTTATTTTTTTTTTAAAGAAACATCTACAATCTATAAATACGTTTACATAAAAAACAAACTATAATTGATAAGAACAATATTCATTTTCTTTGAATATGCACGATTTTCATCACCATAAAACATATATATATGTATAGGAAAGAGATCAAATCACTATAGAAATAAGCATCGCATAAAAATAAATTAATATCATATTAAATTAAAATATAAAATAAAAAAAAAATGTTAGATTAATGTCATGTATTCATTTGTCTAATTAATCTATATGCACACAAAACACACACACACAGCAAAAAAAATAATTTTTTTTTTTTGTTTCTTATTTAATAACGATAAGCTGAATAAGACCCATATCGATTAGTTGAAGATAATGGCATATATCTCGATGATAAAACATAATCCAAATCACTATCACTATCATATTTTGAATAATTATATGTTGAACTATTTATTGGTATATCATAACTGTTTATATATTTTGAACGAGACCGAGTTGAAAGTCGTGTTATTGAATCATAATGACGAGTTCGATAATCTAAATATATATTTAATAATAAATTTTCTAATAAATAAATAATAAATTATACTTGAACTAGTATATGTTGGACGAGTTTTGACCAATTCACTTTCAACTGAACGTAAACGAACTCGAGTTTCTTCTAATTGATTTCTTAATTTAACACAAAGAGCTAATGCAGCATCAGTAATTAATTGTTGTGGAATAAGTTTATTATTTTTACAAGCAGCAATTGTTTCTTCATTTACACGTGAAAAATCAATTTGATTAAGTAATTCTTCTCGTTCATGACTAGTCAATTGTCTTGATTTTTCTAATATAATATTTAAATAAAAAATATTATTTTTCTTTTATTATTTTTTTTTTTAAGATAGAATAAACAAAAAAGAAATATTTAAACTAACCATCTTTAAGAATATTATCAAGTGCAAGTAAAAGACTATCATATGAATTACGTTGTTCTTTTGGTATACATGAAGCTAATTTAACAAATTGTTCACTTGTTAATGTACCTCGTTGACGAAGTTGTTCAACATATGAATCAATTAATGAAGATAACTTAAAAAACCAAAAAGATAATTATAATTATAATTATATTTTAATATATAAATAGAACAAAAAAAAATGTATTACTTTTGCTAATAATTGTGGATCTTTTACATGTTCTTCTTTATGTTTACTAACACGTTCTAATAATCTTGCCATAACATCATCAGGTATATTTTCCATATTTTCATCTAAATCAGATGAATTAAGAATTGTTTGTGTAATATAAGATGATAATGTTGATTGACATTCACATTTTAATTCAATTGCTTTTTCATAAACAGAATTAAGCCATGAAAGTGGTAATTGTTCTAATGTATTACCTAAAGTTTTAACAACTTGATCAAGTATTACTTGTTTTTCACTATCAGTTGTTAATGGTATATCATCTTTTTTTATAATAGGTGTAAAAGCACTTTGTTGTTCATTTCTATTTTCTATTGATGGTGATGAAGAAGTATTAGATGAATTTTGATTAAGTACATGTACGGTTACATAATGTTTAGCAAATGGAAGTATAGCAAGTTTACTTTCTATTGGACATAATTTAATTAATTCAATAATCCATTCAAGTGGTAAACGTACAATTATTTCACGATCAGATTTAGTTAATTGTAAACCAGCACCACGTGTTAATGATTCAATAATTGATTCAAAACATTTATTAACAATATGTGTTTTTTTAGCCCATTGTTGATATTCACCAATACATTGTTCAAGTAATACTAATGGAATACCTAAATCATATTTAGCTCGTGCAACTAAAAGAATTTTATCAAAACGTTCATCAAGTAATGCACCTAATGTATCACATTCAATAAAACATGCTGCTGCACGAAGTGGTACAATATTTTTATGATCAATTGATATTGGAATTGAATAAAAATAATCAGCTAATTGATTAAATACTTTAGCACCACCTGGAAAATTATTATCAAGTCGAATAACATATGGAGATGATGTTGATGCAACAGCTTTTTTAAAATAATCACTTTTTGTAAATAATGGAAATGTATGAAGTTTAAATTCCGTTTTATCTACGATAACTGTAATGTCGGATAATTCACCTGTACGACGAAACTTCTCGAAATTCATAGTCTAACGTAGAAAAAAAAGAATAGACCATCAAATGATGATGTCGACAATCAAAGAAAAGAAAAAAAATATTTGTTCAACCTTGTATAGGTTTCATCAAAAAAAAAAAGCCGAAAGAAAAAAAAAAGAGAAAAGAACAAGAAATACTCGCAAATATATACTGTCGATACAAGTGGCGTTCACACTTACCAACAGCATTAAAAAACAAAGAAATTCACTTAAGTTGAACTTTCTCGATCCTGTAAATATACATGTGCGCGTGTGTGTATATGTGCAATAATGCTTCCTTCTTTCTTTCTTTTTTTTTTTTTTATTATAAAATACTATTGCATGTCTACTGTTTGTTCTTCACACGTATAAAGAAGTGTCTGTATGAGAGTTCTGTTTTTTTTCGGAATGAATTTTTATTTGATTTGACGTTCGGGAGAGATTGTAATATGTCGAAAACAAAAGTCACCACCACTGGCATCATTTTACAAATTTTTTTTTGCTTGGTTGAGAAAAAAAAAATTGGGTTATAAAAACGAATGGTTGTAGTTTCAAACAGGCTTCAAATTACTATTGCATTCGATTGTTTATTGGTGAAGAAAAAAAAATATGCTTTGAGTGTAGTAGTTGACAGATGTTGTTATTGATGTCCTTGTTTTCAAACTGAAATTCTAGTTCCTATATTTATAAATTATTCAATTGATTTTAAAGTAAAATATTAAAATAATTTTTAACTAAACGAAAATTCATCGCTCATGAAATAAAAATAATTATAAATTTATTATTTTTATAAAATTTTTAAAATTTAACAAAAATGAAAATATGTTGAACAGGAAGAAATAAAAATCGGATAGAATAAAATTATTTTGTATATAATACATTAAATATAATATGAATATGAAACAAAATGTTGTTTGATCAATAAATTGATTTTTAAACAAGTTAAAACTAATTGAATATGATTAAAAAATCTTAGATATTTCGTACATAAATTAAAAATCATTAAAGAATATTTTAAAAAGCGTTTAATATAAAAGAACAATTAAATACTATAACATTTTTTTTTTCGCTTACTGACAAAATTCATGCTATAATCCATTAATTGTCTATATCTTCAAATATTTCTCTTTATTATTATTATTATTATTATTACTTACAGTTTTTCTCATATTTTAGTGCTCTAGACGTTTATTTTATTTTGTAACACAAAAAAGAAAACATCATTTATACAATAATAACATAACATTTTATTTTAGTCTTCGATTAGAACAACATCACTCGATTGTGTATTTTCTTCATTATCGTTAAGTTCTTCATCTGGTCCAAACTAAATATGTACACATAAAAATTGTAAAAAAAAATAAAATATAATTTCAGACAACATACAAAATATTCAACAAGTGAAGGTTTATCTTTTTCACTATAAATAAGAAATTGTGCACAGAGAATACCAGCAGCATCAATACGTAATGAAAGTTTACTTGCAATTGATAATGCTCGTAATATATATTGAAAAAATTGAGTTTTATATCTAAAGAATAAGTCTATCTAAATGATAAGATAAAATAAATTTTACCGATTATGTACAGGTTCTGTACATAGAAATGTATCCATAACAGGTGAATCTTGAGTTATATCAACCGATGTACTACCTCCACATCCATTAGCAATAAGACGAAAATGTGGAATATCTTGAGTAATTAATAATTCAATACCTTAATACATCAGAAATAGAAGAAATGAAAGGAAAGATATATTAAATATATACAATCAGCTTTAAGATCAATTTCACTAAGTGCTTCTTTAAAACCACTAGCCTAAAAATGAAAGTTAATTACAAGTATTTATTTCAATATTATTTACTAACTTTGAAGACAACTTTAGTAACAACATTTTCTGTTTGAAAATCAAAATCAATTGTATCTGTATCATCTAATACTTTGATTAAACATTCAGTAATTATACCTTCTTCTTCTAAGCTACAAAATCGAAAAGAAGAAAATTTTTATGATATATTTTAAAATCAATAAATAAAAAAAAACTTACTAAAGTTGCAATGGATGAGTTTGATTTTCACGATAATGAATTTGTACAGCAACATTTGTTGGTAATGGTTCATGTGTGACTGGATCAAGTGGAATGCCAAAAATATTCAAACAATTCTATACAGATATCGTATGAAAAAAAATGAAGAAGAAAAGAAAGATCATACAAGAACAGTTTCAAGATGAAATCGAAATCGAACTTGACGTGTTAATTCATATGAATCAAAGACACGTGTATCAATAAATGCATTGCCTTGCACGCATTGTTTATCTTCGACAATGATTTTTATACCTGTTGGCAATGCACAAAAGATAGCATCCTAAATACAAATCTTATTAGATGAATATTCCAATTATGGAAAATATATGCTAAGAGCTCTTTTATGGTATGGATTTATTACAATGAGATGGATATCTATAGCATAATATTGACATAATTGAATAGAATCTTTCTAAAACTAAATATTTCAATCAATCAATCAATCAATCATTCTTCATGGTGCATAGTTTAATGGATTAATTTGTATCTCAAAAAAATTTTTTCTTGTCAAACTTGATCTTAATTTACAATACTTTAGTTTCATATTATTTTAAAGTATATGTATTTTAACCTCTTCTTACAAATGACTAATATTAATTTTGTAATAAACATAAAAAATTTGTTTAGCTTGATTCAACTAGATCGAACGATCATATTTTAACCTATGATTTATTGTAAATATCATTCATTTAGATTGTTAAATGTAAAATAATAGATCTTACATCGGAAAAATGAATAGTTTTGAGAATACTGGCAAGTGTTCGACTTGATTTTAGCTTAGCAATAAATGCAATATCATCGTTATCAATTTGTTCTCTTTCATTGGCATTATTTTCTTCATCATCTGTATCTTCTTGATGTGTATCAAATAATGACATTTTGTCTAAAATAAATTTCTTTCAATCAAAACAATATATATATATATATATTGCCACTAACTAAGCATAATTTTATTAATAAAACAAATTTATAGAAATAACCATAAGATAAAATAAAAGAGAACTATTCATTGAATGTTTTCTATTCGATGGTTTTGAATCAATCATATTTGGTTTTGAAATAGACAATGAACACCTTCATATAACAATATCACTGGAAAATGAGAAAACATGTATAATATTAATAAGATTCTAACTGATATTTTAAGATATTCTTCGAGCAAATAAAGAAGAAGTAAATTTGTGATTGATTCAGAAAAGGGAGCTTGTAGTTTTAAAATCGACGGCGCTACTATGTTCGTGTTTTATGTCGACACTAGTGACTTTGGATTTTAACTTTTGAGCTCAGTTTTTCTGACCTTTATAATGTTAGTTTAACAAGTACTTCGATATTTTATTGAAAAACCAATACATAATGAGAGAAAATTGTAATTTATCTATATGAATAATATATAGTTAATGTAAAGTTTCGTAAAAAATTTATCGTGCTCTAAGATCATATTCAAACAAATTAATTTCAAGCAACTATGTAAAATTGACATTTTTCTCTTTTTCAATTTCTAAAACATTATTTATATATACAATGATTAGTTTTTATTATTTTTATCAGATAAAAAAAAAAGTTTTACATTCTTAACACAGATAGTAACAATTTTTTAAGAGATATACGTAGAATAATATTGGTGTTGGACAGTCAATAGATAATTGAAAGACTTCTTTTATATTTGTTACTTCTTTTACAAACATATTTACATGAGATTTAATCATTAAATGTCGTCTTTTTTTTTGTCGTAGAACAAAAAAATAAAAATCCTTTAGCTATTTTATTTGCATGCAAATCGAACGTTAAACAATTCAGATTAATAATATTCATTTAATAAAATCTATTATATGATGGATCATCCATGGATGTAGCATGACCATGGGATAAGGTTCTGTATACGTGAAGTTTCGTACGAAAAGATTTAGGAAATTATGAACGGTTTGATGAAATTATTGTTCAAATTGTAAAATAATTTTTTGACAATAATACTTATCGATGTAATAAATACTTTTATTGAAGGTCCATTTTAATGTCAAGTCTAATATTAATACTTTGATAAACTACATACAATGAGTCTATGGTCTTTTCGATTTCAGATTGAATTCCAAAAGAAAAAAATTTCATCCTTTCTCTTTCCACACCCTATGGGACTAACGGGACTACGGCACTTCATAGGAGTACACGGACTTTCATGGGATTATTGGACTACATGGATCTATAGGACCACATCGAAGTTTATGCGACTATGGGACTTCCGGGGACTCTATGGACCTTTCATGAAGTCCCATAGTCCCATTATCCCTGCAATTCAATTTTAAATTGGATTGAATTTTTTTTTTAAATTCAATCTGAAATCAAATGGACCATTGTATGTTAAATTAATAGATTGGAACAACTATATTCACAAATCCTTCCTAAGCATCAAAACGCATCTGCAGCTAAATTTAAATTTAAAACTGAAGATGCCACAGCCACAGGAAAGACAAAAAACCCAAGGAAGAAAAGAAAAAAAAACCGAAGAAGAAAAGAAAAACAACATGTACGAATATTACAAAAAAGAACATTATAAGTACGATCGCCAACTGAAAATCGTACAAAAAGCTTTGGATAAAGCTAAAACTAATGATTGACATTTTGATTTAATAAACAACAGTAGTGGCTTGTCACATACACTTGCATTTTTTATTTCTATATAGCGACGATAGAAACAAAAAAAATCAATATCAATAGGATTCATAAGAGAATGAGTGTGACGTTTGATGAATGATAAAATACGAATGATTCCAAATCGCTAGATAGGTTCTTGTCCTGTGTTTTCATGCCAATAAAGTAGTTAATTTCTATTTTTAAATCCGTATTATTTTTAATTCAAACATTATGTCTCAATCAACACCTTCTAAAACTGTGAGTGATGCGCCTACAACAACTACTACAAGATAAACAACGAAGGTTGCATCTCCATTAAAACTTGATAGTATGTGTTTATTTATTTGTAATTAATATTTTAATATATTTTGCTTAGTTCTTCGAATAATTCGACTTTGCCAATAACAGCATGACCTTCGTCATGGTGATTACCAACGATATCGGTTTGTTGCTGTTTAATTAAGAAAGAAAATTATTTGTATCTCTATTTTAGATCATTTTGCTCTCGTCGTCTTCGTCGTAACCAGTTGGTAGTGCTTCATCTAAAGTTGGTACAATTCAACAATCATTCGATGAAGTTCTTTCATTGGATGAACAAAAAGAACTCGAAAAGAAAATAAATTCTTCTATCTTTTCTTCTAATCTTTCATCTTATTTATTTATTTTAGCCATTAATCGATTGTTTGGATACATATTTTGAGGATTTATCATTAACAAATAAAAATCGTCTTAATATTGTCTCATTACCACCACCATGTAAACCAATTCCATGCATATCTGTTCTTTTTGATTTAGCACTTATTCATTTAACATTTCCATCGTTAGACGATAAAGTTCAAAGTAGACGTCAAGCAGCATCAACATTAAATTATAGAGGACAACAACAACAAGCTGGTGTTACTGGTTTTGTTCGAGGACTTTCTTTCTTGGGGTGGAAAAAAACAATAGATTTTTAAAAGAATTCTGTTGTTTATGTTTTATTTAAAGACAAGAAAAAGAAAATTTTGTATTTAGCAATTAAAACAAGGGGGAAACAGCGGATTTGGGATTTCAAATCCAGAGAAGATTTTTGGGATTTTTCTGGATTTAAATCCCAAAAAAGTCGCTTTTTTCCCCTTGGTTCAATCGTTGTTCGGACAGTTATGCATTTAATTGGTTCATTTGATTAATATTAATCATTCGAAGATTAGTTATTTGTCGATGATGAAATCGTCGAAAATTTCGAGTAATTGCAAGAACAGTGGCTTTATCAGCTTTGTGTTAATATTTATGATTATTTGAATATGTTATAACAAAAACACATATGTTTAATATACTTTGGGATGAAGAAAATCTTTTTATTCTGACAGAGCCCAGGAAAAATTTTCGAGACGACATCAAGAAATGTGAACTTATTGTATTTGAGAATATTATTCCTTTTACGTTTTCCAGTAGTATCAGTCTGATTCTTCATGATTTTTTTATTTATTTTTAAAGAAAAAATAAAATATTTTATATTTCGCTCTAATCGAAGATTTGTTTTTAAAAATTACAAAAACAATAAGTAGATAAATAGGAAATGAAGACGTTTTACTAAATTACACTCCATCAAAATGTAAATGTTGAAGTGAACTTATGGAAAATTGAATTGAAGTTAGTGTTATTCGTTTTATTGATATATTTATCAGTGCACAGTCAAAGATAAGATTTAATTAGTTCTTAACGGAATTTGATGAGATCTATAGTATATGACAAGAAATTCATGGAAATACATTGTTTTGGCTGTTGATAGATTGTAATTTGATTATAAATTCCAAATGACAAATAACACTAACTGGTTTATTCAATTATATCTAATAAGAAATGAATCTAGGTTTTTTATAGATAGAAAAGTACAAATTGTTTAAATAAATGCAATAGTTCGTGAAGAAAATCTTCTGAGTTATACATACACTATTAAATCTATAATGAAATCATCATAATTGTTTCTAAAAGGTTCCGAATAATTATGATGGACTATTTAAAGATTTATTTTAAAATTTTGCATGTTAATTTTAGATAAACGTAAACGATCATAATTTAATTGTTTGAAGTTAAGATACGATTGCGCACCAATGTCAATCGAGTATTGATCGAATCGAAAATTAATAATAAATCTACAAAAAGTATAAAATAAGATTAGATTAATAATAGTAATTATTAGAAACTGTACATAGGCGTAAAATAGTCACATATGTAAATAATTATTAGTTGAAAAATAAATGTGAAATTATCGAGAGATCCTTAACATTGGATTTGGCTCTATAAATATAAAATATTAGCCAGCAATGAATACCATAATGATTAATCCGCCAAAATATGTTTTCTGATACAAATTTATTTATAATAATAGTAGAACATTAACTGCGATATTGGCAATAGATCTTTCTGTCATTCTCTTTTAGATGGAAGTAAAAAATTGTCTTTTTGCAAAAAAAGATTAAGATTTCTATCATACAAGAAAAATATTAGTAATCATCAGTTTCAATGACGTGTTTTTCTGAATCACTGGAGATATATTCCAGATTTTGTTGGTATCCAAAAAAAAGAACTCTGATTATGTACTTTATTGAAATTTATGATGCAATGAAAGTACAATATTTTGCTAAACAAGTATCCATAGCTAAATTTCAAGCATTATAGATTTAATAATCTTTCTATTTCTGTTATTTATGATTTAATTCTTCTATATATAGTTAACAGATAAGATACTAGATAATGAGATATATATTTGATTCTGACAGTTATTTATGGATAGTCTTCAATTTTCATGAGATAAAATGTAAATATATTGATGCGCATGTATTCATTGAATTTCAAATGCTATTTTTGAGGAAATAAGTAATGTACAATTAGATACTATTACTAAATTTAAGAATAAACAAAATTAATATGAATATTTATTTATTTTTTTTGTTAGATTATGTTTATTGATGAAAAAAAAAATGAAATAGATAAGTAACGATTCGGGATTAAATTAACTTTTGTTTTTTTTTTATTAGTTATTTAATCATAGGTGGGTAATTTTGTTTGGTAGCTCAATTTGGGTCCATTAAAATTATTCTTTTGAGCAAGACGACTCAAAGCAAAAATACATAACTAAAAAGATAAATAAAATTAATTGAATTAAATAAAATTTTTTTTTTTTAATGAAAACTTACCGTTACTTGTTGAATATTTTGTTTATCAAAGCAATCAACAGCTTGAAATACTTCACTCTCACTAACACCATAGGCACGTGCAGCATTTTGAAAAAGACCAATATTTTCACGTAATTTAATAGGACCTCCTTGTGTATGAATTTTTGCTACAGAACCAGGTTTGAGTTTATTTATTAATCTTAAATAAAACAAATTTTAATAAAATATTTTCAATATAAATAAATCTTACTTGCACAAAACAATTCCATCATGAAGAGCTTCTTCATAATCATCTGTTGGAAATTTTTCACCAATAACACCTTCGATCCATTCTTTTGCTGCTTTTTCTTGTTCAGGATCTCGTTTGAAATTAATCTAAGAAATAAAATAATAATAATAACAAGTTATCTATTAAATCATTATAAAATATTATTCATACTTTGTCTTTAACTGCTCGATCTAATGCCATTCTGTTTTCTGATTATGTTGATTAAAGAAAAAAAA
>JAJEKB010000592.1:215567-247025 GCA_022393335.1 Macrotrachela quadricornifera
ATTCACATTACATATTATACATCATTCTCATAAAAATAAAAGAAAAAAAAAACGAAAGGAGTTTCAAGTGGATCATAATTACTTAATTTCATGATACATATCTATACACATATATTTAAAAAATGATAAATAATGAACAACAACAACAAATTGGTTCAAATCATCATTCAAATAATGAAAATAAACAACAAGAAAAAATAAATCCACCATGGGAAAAACTTCGACGTACATATATAACAAAAGAAACTTCACCAACAAGACCAATAAAACCTAGTTGGCAAATTGCAAGAGATATTACCATAGATATTTTATCTAGACAACCAACAAAATTAAGCATACAACAGGGTATATATTACTTTCCTTTTTTTTTTATTAATCATTAACGTCAAACAATCTATATCATCATTTTATAAAAATATACTTCAAGTGTTTTATTATTATTATTATTATAGCTTATAATAATAATAAGGCTTTTCAATTTTTTCTTTTTTATTTTATTTTGTAGAATAAAATTTTTCTATTTAGCTACAATTCCTAGTTTAACTAGACAACGATCTATAACAAAAAAAAATTCATTATATGGATTTTCAACGGATTCAAAATCTTTACAATTACACCGAACACCACGAATGCCAACAGAAGATGAAGCCAATAAAGTATTTTAATCAAAAAATTTGGAGCTTTTTTCATAGATTATATCCTTTTCTTCTCATAATGTGACTAATATGAATAATATAAAAACATTAAATCAGATCTTAAAGTTTATTAATATCAGAAATAATAATCATTTTGATCTTATTATCTCGCCTACAAATGAAATTATATTATAATCAAACTTCCTATGAAAGTAATTATTATTTCTCAGACATTAAAAAAATTCCAGGTCTGATTTAATATTTTTATATGATCACATTTAATTGCACCAGAAAGAAATCAACGGAAGTATAGATGTCAACGTCTTTTTATTTTAACAGGTAAAAATTGCTTATAAATTAATATGTTCATTTTGTAATGGTCCATGTATTGGAGATTATGTTCGTTGTCGTGTTTGTATTCGAACATATCATTCTCAATGTCTTTTTGAACGTGGTCATATTAGTGATCAAATTCGTTTACCACGTCTTGCAAAACAAAATTGGACTTGTCCAGACTGTGTAAAGAATATTTCTAAAAAAATTTTGTTTTTTTTATATATTTAATTTAGGAAGATCTTACTCGATTACTTAATCAAGATGAAATTCATCTTTTAATACACGCATTTGAACGAATTGATCGAAATAAAGGTAAGAAAAAAAAAGATTAAATTAATTAATTACTTCTTTTTTTTTTTGTTAGATGGTTATATTATTTTAGATGAATTTCTTTCATTTAAAACAAATAAAACAACAGCAAATGACGAAGATTTTGAATTATTTATTCAATATAATTATGATGTAGGAAAGAAATTTTTTAATCTAATGGATTCATCACAAAAAGGTGTTGTTGCTTGGTCGGATTTTGTGCATTTTTATAGTTGTAAAATGATAGCTGCTAAAGATAAAGTAACCAAAAAAAAAACTATTTAAAAAAAAATAAAATAAAATATTTTTTTTTAAGATTGAATTAGCAACAAAATTAACTGAAAAAGAATTAGTTATGGCAAAAAATATTTTTTTTAAAGATCCACGTAAAACATTTGATAATAATCATAATATAATTGTAACACGAGAATATTTTAATCAAGTACAAAATGATCTTATTCAATCGTTGAAGTATATAAAGCTAATTTCAAATTTGATCTCGACTATTCTAAGATCTGAATTTAGATTAATTCAAATTCGAATCTTAAAATAGTATAGATTAATCTACAATATATAAACAAAACTTTTTTCTTTTAGAGAAAAATTTAGTATTGATTTTATTGATGCAATTTTAACTTATGATCCACAAAATGATGAAAAATCTGAGTAAGATTATCAAATAAAACTAGATAAAAATTTTCTTTTTTTATTAGAATATATTCTGTAATGAATTGGACTGAATTTCTTCGTGAAATTTCATTATTACTTTTATTAAATCGTTTTAATAAAAAAGAATTTAATCATCCACGTCAAGCAACAATTCCTATTCAACTTACAAAACAATCAATTAAATCACATATTGATATATCTTTAAATGAAAATAATTTATCAAATAAATTAATATTTCCAAGATTAAATACACCAATAACAACATTTGTTTTACCAAATATATCATGTGATAATTCATTTCGTAAACATGCGAAATTATTAGAAAAATTAAATCAACAAGAGGAATTAAAACGAAAATATATTGATTCAAATTTAAATTATACTTTATTGGAAAATTCAAATGAAAATAATAATAATATTCATTTACCAAAATTAAAATCTAATGCACGAGATGATAGAAAAACAATTATTGATCCGTGGACTTCTGTTAGAGAAATGCAACAATTAAGAAATCAACCTATACTTATTAAAACAAATAGAATTTAAACAAGATTTTAAATATAACTTTATATGATTAAATTTTAAAAGAATTCAATGAATTAAGAGAAAAAATATAGATACTATGATTGAGATATATGACAATTAGATTTAGTAAGAAAAAGTAATTGCATATAGAGAAATACAATTCTCTATTATTACTTATATTCTTACTGCATGATCTTTAAATTTAAATATTGAATTTATTGTACGAGATGAAAGATTTCATCTCAATGAGGTATTTATTTAGTAACAAATTTCAGTTATTATCCTATGAGACAAGTCAAAATTGTCTCATAGAATAACTCAAACTATCAACTAGATTTTTCTTTTAGCTGTTTTTATATTTTAAAGATTAATTTAATATAATATTATGAATTCTAATTAATTATATCAACTCAATTTCCTCATTAATGAAATTTTTTGTACCATTAACATAGTATTAATCTATTCTCTTAATTCGTTGGATTCCTATAAAATATAAATTCCAATGGATGTCACTTATATACAATCTATTTTTTTCCCTCTATTTATTGATTTGTTTGTAAAGAGACCAATGAAAGGTCTTGAAAAGAAAAAAAAAAAATAATTTTGCTAATTCAATTTTGTTGAGTTCATCATTATTCTTTTTTTAAATTGTTTGTTTCATAATATGATTTCATTAAAAAAAAACATTTTTGTAATATTTATTTTTCAGTCTTGAGAATATACATAAAATCAACAAGGAATTTTCACTAATATTTTATTGAATTTTATTTATTATTTTTAGATAATATATATATATATATGAATTTTTTTTTTTTGTCAAGAAATTATATTAATTATTCTTTATTTATTAAAGTTTATTTTCTAATAGTTATGTGGTAAAAGAAAATATTGCGATAACAAATTGATATCAATAGTTTTGTTTTTTCTTTTTTCAAAAAAAAGAAAAAGAACGAGTAGTATACACATCAAATGTATTCAATTAGAGTTATTATTTTCTTACGTGGTCTATCATTATTTATTAAAATAGATGATTGTATTAGTCTTTCAGGTTTTTTTCCTTTTATAAGAATAAATTTTTTTTTCCTCAAAAAGAAGACACATTTTGCACTTAATATTTTAACCAAAAATAACTATCTTTAATCATTAGACAGTAAAAATAAAAAAAAAAAAGACAGATTAATAGCATATGCTGCACTAATATCAGTAAAAGATAGATAATATAGATGAAGAAATAAAAATGCTATGAAAAACGATTTTTTTTTTTCTTTATGTTCTTTATTTGCATTTCTTATTTAAATAAAAACATAAAATTTAAAAAAAAAATATTATTTTTTATGGCAATATATAATTATAAAAATGAGACATTTATTAATGAAACTAATTCATATTTAATATTAAATCAATCTAATATATCACAAAATATTTTTCATACTATTTATCATTCAATTAAAGATTTAATTCAAGCAAGTCAACGGGATATTTTTACTATAAATGGTAAGATTAGAAATTTCTTTGATTTTTTTTTTCTTCATCTATATCTATCAATCATTGGTTAAGTAATAAACACTTGTCATTGTCCCATAGAAAGAAAAACAAAATCATTCCTCCGTAACGTAATAAGTTAGTCATGCATGTTTTACTTAAAGAAAAGAGTAGCTCATACATATATCATAGATATTTATTATTTCAGATTATATTCTCTAAAAAAAAAACATAAATTAACAAAAATCAAAAAAAAAAAAAAATTTTCTCTATCTTTTTGTTTTTATTTTGTTAATATTTCTATTAAAAGTATCCGATAATAGTCAGATTAAATCTATTTGAAAAATATAATGTTAAACAGCGGCTTAGATGCAGAAAAAATTGAATCAAATCAAGAAGAACGAACAACACATGTCCATCGTCTTGATTCACTTAATTTACTTATATTTACAACACTTCTTGTTATTGTTGTTTTAACAATATGGGTATTTAAACGACGAAATTTTCGTTATGTACATGAAACATGTCTTGCATTAATTTATGGTAATATTTATAATGTGAAAAATATCATTCTTTTTTTTTGTTTTTATTTATGTATTAAATAATAATTTAGGTTTTATTATTGGAGCTATACTTCGTCATACAGGTACATCAACTACAAAATCAAATATATTAAAAATGAATCATACATCTTTACCAAAAAATTCTATACCAAATTGGGTTTCATTTCAGTAAATATTTTTTAAAATAAAATATATGTATTTTGTTTTTATTGTTTATTTTATTTATTAGAGATGACAATATGTCAGCAGTTTATTTATATGCTTTTCAAGGACCATATCAAAAAGATACAATACCATTTGATGAACATAAAGTTTGTTTTATATTATAGAAATAAAAGAAAAAGAAAAAATTTGTTTTTTTTTTGTTTTTATTTATTAGGCAATGTTTAATTCAGAAGTATTTTTTAATATTATTTTACCACCAATTATCTTTCATGCTGGTTATAGTATGAAAAGAGTAAGAGTTTGATTTTTAATTTTCCATAGAAAATTCTTGTCTATTTGCTGAAGGTTTCGTTTTAGACCCATTTTATAAGAGAATTTTTTACTCTATAAAAATGTTGATAGTGCTTTTTTGTTAATGACAAATTTAAACAATAGTTCTACAAAAATTTGAAAAACATGAATTTCGACAGTCCATTTATAACAAAATGTCACTGTATATTGTTAGTCTCGAAGTTTATTGAGCCTAAATAGCATCATCAGAAGCTTTGAAAGGATTTGGAAAAATATAAAACATTGATAAATGTTCTAAAAAGTATTTCGTTTATTATTTTATAGAAAAACTTTTTTCGTAATCTTGGAGCAATATTAACATTTGCACTTCTTGGTACAACTATTATCTGTCTAACAACAGGGTATTAAAATGAATTCTTTTAATTATTTATATGTAAAATATGTTGTTGTTTTATTTTTGTTAAAGAATAATAGTTTTTGGTTCAGTACGTGCATTTAAAAGTTTAAGTTATTTTTCATTTACGGATTCATTATATTTTGGTGCTATAATATCAGCAACAGATCCAGGTTAGATTTTCATTTGATCTTTTTTTTTTTTTGTCTATTGTAGAGTTTGAATTTTCTTTTTTATAGTGACTGTATTAGCAATATTTAATGATTTAAATGTAGATGTTGATCTTTATGCAATTATATTTGGTGAAAGTGTACTTAATGATGCTGTTTGTTTAGTTCTTGCTACGTATGATTAATAAAAAAAGAAAAAGAAAAAGGTTTAGTTTTTTTATTTTTAGTTCAATTGAAAAATATGTAGCTAGTGCAATATTTAATCAATTTGATCAAGGTCTTATGTTGAAATCATTAGGCAATTTTTTTGTGGTATTTATTGGTTCATTTGCTATTGGTTCAGGCATGGGATGTTTAACAGCATTAGTAAGAATTTATTTAATTATAAAAATAAAAAAACGAAATATACTTTTTTTTTAGATGACGAAATTTACTTATATTAGAGACTTTCCACTTTTGGAAACAACACTTTTTGTTTTAATGTCATATAGTACTTTTTTAGCTTCGGAAGCTGCTGGTTTAACAGGTTAATATATATATATATATATTAATTAATAAAAACTAAAGATTTTAATTATAATATAAATCTAGGTATTGTTGCCGTACTATTTTGTGGTATATTTCAAGCTCATTATACATTTAATAATCTTTCACAAGAATCTAAACAACGAACACGTGATGTATATTAAATAAGAAAATTTTTTTTTATATTTATATTTATATTAATAATTATAAATTTAGTTATTTGAATTATTTAATTTTCTTGCGGAAAATTTTATATTTATTTATATTGGTATAACATTATTTACATTTCCGAATCATAAATGGGATATTCGATTTATTTTATTAGCTATTGTAAGTTATTTTCAAATTAATGAATGACTGTACTTTACATATCATATTTTAATTACTAACTATGTTTTTTTAAGAAAACGAATTCGTCGTGTACTACGACTATAAAGTTTTTCACGCTGCATGTTTAATTATTAGAATATGATATGTAAAATTTGATCATTCATTATTTAATATAGTTATTAATATTTTGTTTTGATTAGATGGCTATTGCTTTAACTCGAACATTATGTGTTGTATTTTTATCATTTGTACTTAATTTATTTCGTAAAAATGCAATTAGTTGGCGTTGGCAAATGATGATTATATTTTCTGGTTTACGTGGTGCTTTTGCATTTGCATTAGCTATTCGTAATGTATCAACAGATGCTCGTTTACTTATGTATACAACAACATCAATTATTGTTATATTAACTGTTGTATTTAATGGAACATTAACATCATCCGTTTTAAAATTGCTTAAAATTCGGTATGTATAATATTCGTTGTTTTTATCACAAAATTTTTTATTTTCTTTTATAGAATTAATGTTAATGAAGAGACGGAAACATTTCAACCAAATAATAGATATCGAATTATGGAAAATAATAATAATAATGTAAGATATATTTTATTTTATATAATAAGAAAATTAAATTAAGGGAAATCTTAAATGAGAATTTTTAAAGAAATAAAAAAAAGAAATTCAACAATTTTTCGAATAACATTTTCAGCGAGAACATCGTTCATCAGACGAGGTTGCTTTATTAAACAATGATGAAAATGATGATGATGATACAACAATAACAATTGATATTCGACGAAATACATCAAGAAAAAGAAAGGTAGTTTTTTATTTGACTTTTTTCTTTGTAAATATCTGCTATATTTACTAAAAACAATAACACAACTAATATTTGGTGATGGAAAAAAATTTTCTTTTTTTTTTTTTTGTTGTTTTTCTTATTTATTTTGAATTGAAAATTTATTTTTTAAATTTTTATTATAGGAGCAGAAAAAAAAAGATTCACAAACATGGCTTTTAAAAAGATGGTCTCATTTTGATCGAATGTAAGTTTATGAAAATAAATTAAATCATATATTTTCTACTTAAAAATAATAATAAAAATCAGACACCCTCAAACTAACTAGATCTATTAATAATCATACGAAAACAAAAAAAAGATATATCGAGACTATGGAAAATCAATTCTATTATCTCTTCATAAGCTTCTAGTTAAGGCTTCCATAAATCACGATCTTAATCTAGGTACGTCTAAATTGCATGAAATTTTTAGAATCCGTTCTTAAAATATGAGACGAATGTATACAGAGAAATTTAGATTATGCATTCAATAAATGACGAATTAAGAAAAATCGAAAAAGATTTTCCGTTTTTTTTATCTTCAGAAAAATCCTATCCTTCAAATGGAAAATAATGAAAAATCTTCAAAAATTATTGCTAAAAATGACAATTTAAATTAAAAACTATAATATTTCTCTAAGATTAGACTTCAAACTATTTACCCATGCATTTATCTTCATTTTGACGAAAAGATCTCAATAAAATAATTTCCTATAATACTTAAAAAATTTTTCTTTTTAATTAATTTAGATTTATGAAACCTCTTCTAACACACAGTTATCCACCATTAACTGCTACATTACCTGTATGTCTTATACCTATAACAAAATTTTTAACAACAAAAGAACAACGTAATCCTGTAAGTATGATTTATTTATAATAAATATAAAAATAGCTTTGCAAAATTTTTTGGGAATTTTTATTTTATCCATTGATTTTTTTTTTATGTTTTAAATATGATTTTGTTTTTTTTTTTATTCGATAATCATAGAATCTAAGTGATAAAACGTTAACAAATATCATACCATCATATGATAATAGCGATGAATCAATTTTAAATAATCATCATACAGTTCCTACACTTGAAATGATTGATATTGATGGTTTATCATCTAATTCACGAAAAGATGTAAGTTATTTTTATATATAGAATAATTTAATAATGAATAAATCGATACTTTGTATGATGATATAAATATATATATATGAATACATAAATGATTTCCAGGACCCAATGAGTGTTAATCTTCATACGGATAGAAATGGCGATGTATCTGCACATTTTACATCATCATCAACACAATTTTTATGAAGTAGATTTTTTTCTAATGCTTTATTTGTTAACTTGTTCTTTGCTAAATATTTAACGCTTTATGTTTTAACTATATATTAATTAAATAATATATTATTAATTTATTAAATAAAATAAGATTGTTTTTTTTTTCTATTTTAGCAATTATTGGATACAGAAATGAATTCATTAGTTCAATTTGATGATGAAATAAAAACAACTAATATTGAATAACATTATCAATTATTTTTTGTGATATATTTATCTACTTGTTTCTTTTTTAGTGTGTTTATATATATACACTATTATAGAAACTATTGTGATTGAACAAATGTTTTTTTTTTTTCTTATATGTCTTATGTCGTTTATATATTTATTGAAATATTTTAAATGTTAAAAATAATATATCATAAAAAATAAAATTTTACTCAATAATAATTAAGTATATTTTATTAATGAATAAAGAAATGGAGTTTTATATCAATAATTTTGTTTTGTTAATTAAAAATAATAAGAAAAATTTCATCTGAATAAAATGAAGTAATATTTGATAAAATATTGAAAAGTAATAGAAATGAAATTTCTATAAATAAATTTCACAATGATCTTGATGGAATTGATCATTAATACTAGAAGTAATGATCTAAAATTCTACCTATTTCATTGAAAAATAAATTTTTTACTATGATATATGGAAACAATCTATACGTCTATAAAAAAGAAAATCCTTTTTCTTCATCCTAAAGACTATTATCAAGTGCACATTTAACACATGATATTGAAATAAATAGAAGTATAATTAAAAATAAACAATAATACAAAGAAAGTTTTAAAGTGAATATCAAATCAATTACATAATACAATGGCAGTTTTATAAAAGTACTATTGAAATATATATAGTTCTTTTCATTATATAATAAAGCAATTCTGTACTTAATAACTTTACTTCTATTTTAATTTGCTTGGTAATGGATTTATGATTGAATTTAAATATATTTTCAGAACCATTTTGTTAAGAATATTTAATAGATCACATTCATCTGTATATTGAACTTTAAGAAGATTTCTCCTTCTTTTTTTTTAATCATCAGAGTGTACCTTTAAGGCTTCGTTATCTAATAAACATATTTTGAGATGTTTTTTAATTATTCTCGAGAAACTTAAAAATAAGAGAATTCTCTTAAGATATCAATGAAATAGTTTTGAAAATAACGTTGATTTTTGCTATTAAAATAACTGAATTTCATCTAAATTGTCATCGTTGTCTTTTTATTAAAATCAACTAATGTATTTGATGATAAATTTTTGTCATATGAGAATCAGACCGGCTGCAAAAAAAACTTAAATGATTTTTTCAATCTGATAGCCAGGAAAAAAAAACATAGATTAAGAACAACAATAAGTATATTACATATTGTTATAATAGAAATATCATTCTCAAGACAATAAAATAGAAATATTATCTGTAAATCATGTGTTTTATTTGAATCATCATAGTCAGATTTGCACAATAAAGATAAGAACTAGAAAAAGAAAAAGAATAAAAGAAGGTTCACCAGTCTTCTCACACATTTGTCCTTTCATTATATATGATAAACAACGATAAGAAATATATTTCATAATGTTACGGATATTATTTTTTATATTCATTTGTCTTATTATTTATATACCACATACATCTATTCAAGATGTATCAATATCAACTGATAATCATCCATATATATCACAACGATCAGTAACATCCAATAATATAAATTCTATTGAACATCTTATTCGATCATTAACTGAACAACAATATCAATATGAAATAGCATATTATGCATTAGCATTAAATAATGTATTTCCAAATTTTGCAAAATTATTTCATGAACGAAGTGAACAAAAGTATATTTAAAATTCTTATTGATATAAAAATACTAAATAATATTATTTTTATAGATATCATGATATCAAAGGTCTTATTCATCTTTGTCAAGTTCTTAATATTGATATTAATTTAAGATTTATATCATCAAATGCAGCTAATCAACCATTTAATCTTTTATCACCTGATCGAATAAATCAAACAAATTTAGTTCAATTTTTTTCGGATTTAAAATCCCATGAATGTGAAACAATATCTACTCAATTATCAAGTGTATATTCACAAACAATGAATATGGCTATTCCATTACAAATGTATTTAAAAAAGAAATTTTTAATGAAACAAATTTTAACATGTAAATTAACATCGGATCTTTATATTCAACTTGATCGTTTTATTCAAACAAATTCTAATCATCGTTCTATTCCATTTTCATTCATGTTTGTTGATTCTCGTGCTAAACTTTACTTATCATAATAATTTTAATAATTAGAAATAAAAGAATCATATGACCAGCTTTTTTTTTTTATCATTAATATAATCGACTAGACTACTAATATATCATTAGTAAAATGTTTCACTACATAAAATATCCAGCTGATACATAAAGATATACAATTGAATTGTTTCATACATCATTAATTTCATCAATGAATTGTAACGACAACGAGGTGGATAAAAAACTAAATAAATACTCGTACAAAATAATATTTCGTTGTCATTTTTTTTTATTGAAAAGATAGAACAACGATTTCTTTTATAAGATCAATGTTTCGATTAAATAAAACAGATATTAGTATTTTTCTCCTCTTAATATTCTATATTATTGGACAATTGAAAAGTTTTTCAATTACTCGGTAAGAATTGTCTTACAAAAAACATATAAACTCTATTCTCATTCAAATATAATAATAGAGACAAACGAGATGCTATTGATGATTTAATTGATTATGAAGAACCATTAAATTTTGACACCAATATTTTACCAACAGCTATTGAACATCGAACGTTTGTATTCTTTTTTTTGTTATAATATATAAAATAAAATAATGTTTTTTTCTTTTAAAAGAATTGCTTGTTTATTTGTATTTGATAAAGAAGCATCACTAAGTCTTAGTAATAGTTTAACCAAAGCAAAAAGATATGCTACTAAATTGGCTAAACTTACATCGAAATATACTCAACATGCTAATATAGTAGTAACAAATGCAGATGTTGAAATGTGGACAAATACTGATCGAATATTATTTGTTCCTAGAAATGATTCAAATTTAGATATGCAAAATTTTGCAACAGAATTTCAAACATATTTAGCGAAACCACAAAAAAATTTTGGAGCAATTTATGCTGCTGGAATACTTATTTCAGGTAAAAGTAATATCATTGGAGGTTATTCACAAGGACCACCATGCACAACTTCAGGTGAATTTTATTTTCTTATAATAAAAAAGGAAATATTATAATATGATTATTCTAGCTGTTTCTATTATTAATTTTCGACCACGACCATGGTCTATTGCTCGTTTAGTAGCACATGAATTAGCACATATACTTTCTGTTGTTCATCCAATGGAATTATCATATTTATGTCTAGATTTTCCAAATTTCTCATTTTGTAAAAAAGAATTAACTGAAGAATGTTTATGTGAAAAAATACCTGAAAAATGCATTATGACATATTATTTTCGTAACATTAATGGTACTGCTGGCAAATATACACCATGCGATATTGAAATGATGAATTATTTTTCATCTAAAATTCCTTGTCTTATTAACGTAAGATTTATCGAATAAAAACAACAAAAAAAAATTTAATAATAATAAAAATTTTATTTTAGTAAAAAGAAATTCAAAACAAATAACAAAAGAACAAATTCATTTCATTATCATTAATAATAATGATTTAGTTATAAACATGGTTATGTGGTGTGCATATGTTTTATTGATTTTTTCTTTTTCTTTCAATAAAATATATTTAACAAAAAGAATTTTTCTTTTTAAATTGAATCTTATATTTGACTATTGAATAGAAAAAGTTATTTAAATTGAAGTGTTCTATCACTTCATTTCAATAATATTAATATTTGATCATTTGATTAACAAGAAAAGTTTTCCAAGTGTTAACCGTCAATCAAACTAATATTTTGCCTATCAGGAGGATATGTTGAAACTAGATAAAGATCTGTGACTTCTTGATCAAGAGATATTGACCATTTGATTGGTTTTTAGTCTCTGACTACCCATATATGAAAAAAATTGAATTAGAGAATTTAATTCTGTAATTCTGCTGAAAGATAGATTTTATGACTATTTCTTACTATTTGATATTTCAAGAAAGAGCTGAAATTTTTAGACCTATCTAATAATCATTCGGTCTATCTCTGTGAGTAATTGTAGATCGAATATTCAGTGAAATGATCATAACTCTTGACCAAAAGGCCATGAGCTCATATTCTTTTAGTGGTTGTCTGGTTTCAACAGATCTAACTTAAAGGCAAAATATCAATCTAATCGGTAGTTAATACTTCAATACCTTCTCCCGTAAGATGATTAGAAAACTAACCGAAAATTTTTATCAAATAGACACAAAATGCAAAGTAAGAGTTTTTTATATAGAGATACTGTTAAGTATGATATACGAAATATATATTAGACTGTATAAGTATTATATTATATCTGATATTCTTTTTATGTAAAAAGGAAAACACAAATTTTTCTTTATAGAGTTAATAGAACATTTTAAGTTCAAGGACAGAGTTTTTAATTTTATAACTCTTCAACTATTGCTCCACCTTTTTACATATATACATATAAACTTCTCTATGTAAATATGTAGCAATAAATCAATGAAAATAATGTTCTTGAAATTTATATTAATAATTGCTCTTATAATGGAATTAAATTAAGTGCCCTAGAGCAATTAGCTCGTATTTTTATTTCTACTATAACTTCTACACATTTTTTTCCTCTTATTCTATTTCTACGTTTTATAAAATTTTTTTATTCTATTTCATTTCCATTATTAAATTGATTTTCTTTAGTTTTTAAAATATTTTAGAAAAAAAAAATGATTACAATTCCAAAAGTTAGTGATATTGATGATGAAGATAATATATTTATAACAAAATTAAAATTAACAAAAAATGAATATAATGCAACAGTACGAAATAAACTTGAATATAATCGTCTTAAAGTTCTTAATAGATATATTAATGAACAAAATAATATGAATATTTGTAAATTACGAACAACAGTACATGATTTAAAAAAATGGTTAAATGAAAATCAAAAAATTCTTTGTAATATTGATGAATTTTTTTTCAATAGAAAGGTAATATAACACAAAAATATTATTATTTTCATATTATGTTTATTTTTGTTTTCTTTAAAATTTAATTTATTATTATCTATTTGAAATATTAAATAACTATACATAAAAACCACAGGAATTTAATATATAAAATATTCTTAATTGTTTTTTATTTAACAATTTTTAAAATTTATTATTATCAAAAATGATACTTATATTTTAACAACAAAAAGAAAACAATTCAAATAATTATAAAATTCTTTTTTCTACTTTTCCTCTCTCGTTCTCATACTCAACCCCCTGTAGTTAGTAAATTACTATATTACATAGGTTGTCATAGACCTCAATATTTAATCTAAAATATATTTAACAAAAAAAAAAAAGAAATTTTATAGTTTCATCGTTTATTTTATTTTATTACTCTAAGAAAATAATAAATGGAAGGACAATCATTTGATTTACTTTTATGTGGTAATCGAAAATTAGCATCTACAGCTAATTCATCAGAAACACAACAAGCATTAACTAAAGCTCGTCTTCGTATTGTTCAAAAAGTATTTAATGATCGAAGACTTCTTTATCGAAATCGAGTTGAAACAAATCGACAAAATCTTATTGTTTCAACAATAGAACGTGCACATAATCGAGAACAAGCTATCCAACGAATACAAAGATTGAATGTTTTAACTGATTTAAAACAAAAAAAATGTATATTTGATAGTTGTCTTGCACTTTTACCATCTTATGAACCTATTGATCTTACTGAACCAAAAGATTTTTATCGATTTGGTGTACGAGTAAGTTATACAAGTAAAAGAAAAACAAACTTTGTCTATTAACAATGATGAATTTATTAAATATTTAGTAATAATAAATCTCTCTTCTTTTTATATTTAGGTTCAATCAGCTGGTCCTCATGTTCGTTCACGTGCACCTGGAATACGTTCAGATTTATCTCGTCCTAATTATGATAATATTCAATCTCGTACTAAATCAGCATCAACAAGTTCTCGACCATATACAGCACCTCTACAAAATTTTTATCATACAGATACTGAAAGTGATGATGAAACAATTCTAAATTCTGTTTCACGTATGACATCAGGAAAACGTACAAATGATCGTTCAACTTCTGCTATTTCTAGTTCTGTTCTTTCTCAACATTCACCTGAATTAACAAATAATAATTCTGATATAACAATATCAAATATTCCATCAACTAATAATCGTATAACATGGCCAGTTAAATTAAAAGTATTTGCTTTACAAGATGAAGATGAAGCACGTCAACAATTTTTAGCATGGCGTGCTGAACAACGTAGAACAAAAACACGACGTTCATCAAAACAATTTTTTGATATTGAACTTGAACGAAAATATCAAGAATCAATACGACGACGAAAAGAAATTGAAGCATTTGTTACACCAGAATTAATTGAAGAACATCAAATAAATGATCCAATTTTTGCTAAACGTTATCGTCAATTAAAATTAGCTATTCGAGCTGGAAAAGTTCCAACATATGATTTAGCTGATCGTGAAATAAATATAACAATGACAAAATCAAAAATTGAACGTGCACGAACAGCACTTATTACAGCTAAACAATCAAAAATAAAAAATTTTTATCGAAATCAACAAAATATTCATGATGCTAATTTATCAAAACGTATTGATACTTTTTTAAAACGTCTTGCTAAACTTAAAGAAGAACAAGAACAAGAAATTTAATTTAATAGAATCAAAAAAGTTTATTAATATGTTATATATAGAAAGAAGAATACATATTGAATTTTTCAATAAAAAAGAATATTTAATCCTTCATCTTTTCTTTGATAATATCATTGACAAATTTCAACATAACGAAAAACTTAATGAATGAGCCAGATTAAATCAATTACTTTTGTTTATTTAGTTTGAGAAGGTAAAAGATAGTTTAAAGATTTTGTTCTAAGGTCATACGGTAGAGTTTTTTTATGTTCTATATTTTCATGACCTTTTCAAGGTTTCTATCGTTGTAGTTCGGAAGCAAAAGGTCTTAAACAGAAATTTGATCATGTTTTTGGATGCGCTTTTGGACAATCAAATTTACTCTATAACGGATTTATTAATTATTATATCATTCAATGTAAAATTTATTATACGAATTGGATAACGAAAATGTTTAGGTTATGCCAAAATAAAACTAAAAATAGTATAGATCTGTCAGAAAAGGCTTTTTCAATTTCATACTGACAAGAAAAAGCCATTTAAAAAACAAAATACACAGTTTTATAGAGCAAACAATTTTTTATTAGATGATCTTTAGATTATATTTTCAAAATAACATAAACTATAACATTTTTGATAAATATTTCAAATAACACTTCGATTAAAACAATCAAATTATATTCTTTCTATAATAATTTAAATTTTCACAAAAAAAATATTATTATAAAAATATACATATGCTCGTCATTTTTTTTGTCTTGTATCGATTAAGAGAGAAAAAGACATGACTGCTAGCAGATGTAATTTTCTCTTTCCTTCTTTTAGTTTATATAACACATCCATGATAAATGTATAACATATTGAGATACCAGAAAAAGAAGAAGAAGAAGATGCGACACATAGAGAGTGCGTGAATATGTAAGTATACGTGCGAGACGAACCAATATATGGTTGAGTATATACATGTCGATTGAGTTGTAGAGACAACGATGGCGAGGATAAGAGCCAGATGAGATGAGAGGTAACGGTACTACGACGAGACAATCAAGAATAAAACGACAATAATAATAATAATAACAACAACAAACACGATAACTAACGAACCAAGAATTTATATTTATTTTATAATAAATAAAATGACTGACGTAGAAAAACAAAATGATCAAGAACAATTCAATATCAATGATAATAATATATCATCATTAATCGAACAAATACACGAAGAACTAGTATGTATTATTCTATTATATAGAATATCCTTGGAATAGCAAATCAACTTCAACAAGATTAGATGATATTTTCCTTATACATATTTTCTCCTTGAGGCATGACAGTGCCTTTGAGAAATCTTTTAGAAAGTAATAAATTCTATACAAGAATATGTATATGTTGAATAAAGATAAACATATACAAGAGCCTTTCCTTTTTCGAATATAAATTGATCTGTCATTGACTATATTTGCCTCAATAAAAAAAAACAATTATACACACTTATCTGTCTATTACTTCAAAATTGATTGTTGACAGGTGTTTATCAACCATCATTAGAATAGAAGAACATAATATTATTCTTTCTAGTTATAAAAACAAAAGGAAAAAATAATTGATTATTATTTTACAATAGATTTTATTAAATTAAATTATACAAATAACATAATTTTATTTAGATTCGTATACGTCAAGATAATCTTGAATTGACAGAACAATTAACACATTTATATGGCGGTCTATGTCAACTTCGACAATCACTAACAGATTGTCAAATAAATTCCAATACAGATATTGCAAATATATCAACTCAAAATGATTCTCTAACATCAAATCGTCAGCAATCAAAACAACGTTCAGATAGTGAACCAAATATTATAATAAATCGACAACGTATAATAACAATAATAGATGATTTACAATAAGTATCAATATGATGACATTATGTAATAATATCCTTCAATCAAATGTCATATAGAGATATATTGCCTTATTTAAAAATAAATTTTTTACTCTTATATTTTGATGATTAGCACATTCATTTTTTCATAATTGTTTCATAGATTCATATATATTAAAGAAAGATAAAACGTTCAAGAATTTATTATCTAGTTAAAATTAAATTGCTTAGTATTTAAAAGATATTTTGGTTGGTTGAATAGTCTATTTATCACGAAATGAATAATAGACTATATATTCAAATGAGACTAAACAAGAAATTTTTTGATTAGAATGTAAATATTTGTTTAATAAAATTTTTACTTGTAGATATTAATCTTTTTTTATATGATAGAAATATAAGTTCTATCGTGTTTATACTTTCTTTTATACTCTTCTGTGAAAAAAAGAATTCTTTTTTCCATCACTTAATTCGGTATTTTCAACAAAGGAAATATATGACAGCTTGTAATGTGAAAAGCTCTACAATTTATAAAGAACAATTTATTTAAAGAAAAGAAAAGGAATTTCTGCTCCATGTTGCAAAAAGAAATTTTTCGTTCGTATAAATTGCGATTTTTCATAATGGTGAAAATTGGTCACATCAAATTTTGATTTTTTAAAACAAAAAAGGTATACAATTAAAATAAGCTTTACTTTGTAAATTATAGAGCTTTTCACGCTTCATCCTGTTGTATATTTTGTTTGTTGAAAATATCAAATTAAGAAATGGAAAAAGGAACTAAAAATTATCAGCAATGAAATTGGTTAATGTTATTAAGGAAAAAATGTTAGAGGTTAAATCAGTATGTTTGGAAAATATAATTGTAGTGCTAGTTTGTTTGTTTTGAATAACTTGAATAAAATCATCGTGATGTTTATGTTTGATATCACAGTAAATAGCTATAATTATTTTCTATATTTAACTGAGTTATTTACTATTATCTGGTAATTAATGATTTCCATATGCAAATATGTATTTATTGATAAGATATATCTTTTTTTCTCTATGCAAGAAAAAAGCACGTCTCTATCGTTGATTCTATTTTTAAGTTTCTACTCTTTCTTGAGCTATCTATTAGAGGTAATGATTAAAATGATTAGTTCTTATACAGAAAAATTATTCTCATAGGATTTAGATTCATAGCAATATAATAATAATATAGAAATGATCAGTGTAGCGTGTCGTCTTTGAGTAGTTGATAAATGCAATTTATTTAAGTTCTGCTATTATGTAAGTTCAATACATTTCTTATAATTGAAATATTGAGTTATGGACAAGGTTTTATTATTTTTGAATTCGTTAATATTCAAAATTATTTCTTACAAAAAAGAATCTTGTTGTTGTCTATTTATGATTCATATCTAATAAATAGAATTATAAAAGATTTCGAATTGATATAGGTTAATCTGTTTTTTTCTATGGTATCCGTAAAAAGGAGACATCTATTAATCAATATTCATATATCTTATTTTCTTAAATGAAATTTGTTTTTTTTTCTTTTTCTTCAAAGAATCTCTCATGTGAGTAAAAAAAGAAATCATTATTTTTTATTACTATAACAGAAAAAAAAAAGAATTTTTACAAGTTGAGTGAAACGAACGAGAAGAAAAAAAAGGAGTGAGAAAAAGAACAATAGAGAGTTCTGTGCCATGCAACGTGATGGACGTCGATAGTGATATGTACGGAGTAGACAAGAGCAGCTTTGTCGAAAGCTCCTATCAAGTCAATGATGATATATCAATTCCTATTTATGCTAATGTTCAACTTTATCCATGCTCAAACTGTGGTCGTAATTTTATTGCAGAAACATTGGTAGATTAAAATCTCAATAAAAGAAAAAAATTTTATTCTTGATGACTCATTCTGTTTTTTCTTTAATTAACTAGCGTAAGCATCAACCAATTTGCAAAAAAGCTTCTCAAAAACAACCACGAAAAGTATTTGATACTGGTAAACAACGAGCTACAGATTCTGATGTGCCTTATGCAGCAACCAAAGAGACTACACAGGTTTGATAAATAGTTATTAAAATTAGACAAAACAACATTTTTTACAAATATTTATTTGAGAAAATATTTAATTATTATATATATATATATATATTCTAGTTTTATAATGAAGGCGTTAAACCTAAACCAGATAATCAAAAGAAAAATACAAATAGTTGGCGAGAAGGTCATAATGCATTAGTACGTACAATTCGTGAAGCTCGACAAATAACACGAGCCATAGAAACCGGTGCTCCATTACCAAAACAAACACCATCACAAATTCCAACTGATTATGTTCAATGTGAATATTGTCAACGACATTTTAATAAACATACAGCTGAACGACATATTCCCTTGTAAGAATTCTCTTTTTGTTTTTATGAAAACAATTTTTATTATTATTAAATTAATATTAAGTTGTGAAACTCAACATAAACGAAAACAGATGCAATATACAGCAACAGCAACAACAACAATGCCAAATAATACACGTAATGCTAGTGGAAGTATTGGTCGACAAGGACGTGTAAGTTTTATATTGATATTTTCAAATTATCTTATTTATTTATTTTTTATTATATAGGGATATCAACAACAACAACATAGTATGTTGGTAGAAAATTGTTAGAAAAGAAAATTTTTCTTATGACTTTTCAGATTTTGAAACACCTACAGGAAGTGCTAATAAACAACATCAGATCAATTCAGCACCTTCTACTTATGTATCAAGACGTCCACAAAAGTAACTAACACAAATTTATATATTAAAAAAAAAGATTTTTTTTGTTTAGAACAAATGATGAAAAAAGTTATCGAAGACCACCATTAAATCCCAATACATTTAAAAAGACAAATTCTTACGAAGTATATTTAATAAAGAAAAAAACAATATATCCATAAAGATTATCCTGATTTTTTAGCCACCAGCACATAATATAAATGGTACACCACCTAAATATGGCAGTCATCGAACGACAAAAACGCGTAGTGCTACAGGTAATTATTTACCAGGTACGATGCGTACAGGTCGAACAATGGAAAATGATGATTTAAATGTAATGGCAGCAAATGGACGAGTACAACAAAAAAGTGATGCTTCACCACAATTACAACGACGTACAACAGGACTTAATACACGATCGCCAAGTCCAGCACGACGACCATCACAAATCAATGGAATTTCACAACAACAACAACAACAACAAGTACGAACAGCATTTGTATCAACAGCAGCTAAACATTGCCATAATTGTGGTGATGCTTTTCCTGTTGAACGAGCAAAATTTTGTTGTGAATGTGGTGAGAAACGTTTAGGCCTTTAAATTTTCGTTGTATTTGTGTATTTTATTCGATTATATGCTGTATATAAATGCAACTACGTGCAAATGTTTTTATAATAAAATATTACAGAATACAATCATTATCAAATATTTCATTTTTTTAAATTCAACATGACTTTTGTCTATTTTAGTCATTAAAAAAAATTGTTCTCCGTAACCTTTTATATTTATTATTTAATTAACTAATGTGTTATTTATATTAACAAAAAAAGAAAAGAATAATTTCTTTTTCTTGAAAATATTTTAACACATTCTCGGCGATATGAATACTGTTTTTTCATAATTCATGATAGTTATAATGCTTTAAAATAGCTTTTGTCAATGTTTTCTTTAATGGATATGATCTATGAAAACTCGTTTTATCATTGGTAGAAGAACTAGTTCATTTGGCCAAAATATGGTAGAGATATTCAAATTTTTCTGTGGCAAAGGAACCTTTTCGTGTTCCTGTAATCGAACTCACCTGTAGATTCCATTGCTTTGAATGTATTAACCGAAAATAAATAGCAAGATTAAATATAGTCTATAAAGAATTTAGAAGATATACATATTGTTACTATTTAGATAATGATATGACTTAAGCGCGTTTATATATTTTTATGAATTTTTTTTTCTTCTTTTTGTTGTAACTGTTTGTGATATATTACTTTTGTCGATTAACACATGTCGTGTAAAAATGATACCAAGTATACGAAAGATAAATGTACTGAATTACGTAGTAATAAATTAGATAAATTTATCAAAGATTGTCAAGGAGGTATTGTGACATTACCAGAACGTCAATTTAATTGTCCATCATGTATTAAATCTGAAAAAAAATCTTGTCAAATTCCTTCATGGATTAAACCACCATGTGATGGTCTGTTTGTAAATTAGTTAATATATTTTATCTAGTTTATATAATAATAGGTATAAAATGTTTTAATTGTCCACCAAAATATCTATGTTTTGATGCAAATTGTTGTCATTTTGTAAGCATTAATGAAGAAATGAAAAGAAAATCGAACTAATAACTGAAAAATAAAGTATTTGTTTGTTCTATATAAATATATACATATTCTCGATGTTGAGATAATTTAGAGATATTTGATTAATATTTTTGAAAAATTGTAATATACATATAAAGAATTATGGTATATTTTTCTTGATATGAATGAAAAGAAGGAAATAAGTGTAAATTGACAGGAAATTAACTTACATTGATTAACGTAGAATTGATTGCATAAGTTCATAGACTACTTGGCTTTTAGGCTATTTTCATAAAGATAACAATATTTCTAACTATAAAAGTTTGAAGTAAAATTGTAGAATATTCCTCAAATCCGTCTTTTCCAAATTAGAAAACCATTGTACTCAATGCTTTTTATTCAATACTTGGATTTTTTGCACTTTTTTGTAGTGTTTAATTCGGTTAAATCTTGTACTATTGTTTTTATATGTCATAATAAAAAGAAACAGAATGATGTCAAGTGGGATCATCACGAAGTTCACAATATCAATCCACTTCTTTCAGTTCATCAGTCATTGTTCGAAGACAACAAGATTTCATGAGCTTTCTGATCGTTTTGAATTTCACATCATTCAACTTTCTTTTTATGTGATACATAAACATAAATCCATAGGAAACAATAGCATACGATATCATCGATCTGAACATCATTAAAAGTTAAAGTATTGAACAAGAAACATTGAGTATAATGATTTTTTTAAATCGAAAAACAGCTGATTTTTGTATTACAATTGAAATTTACAACTCTGAACAATATAGAGGAATTTATGTAAAAAAAAATAGTCACTAATTCAACTTTACAATGCGGTTAAATAAGTTTTTTAATTAAGAGATAAATTTATATAATAAATATGTGTATCCGTAATCATTCAATGAACCAATGTGAACATTCTTGAAGTTTATCATCATTAAGAATTTCATTTAATATTATTGATGTTGTCATTCATACTTCATGAAATTGTTATTTGTGTCACAATCCAATAAAATTGTAGAATTTGACCTGGAAGAAATCAGACTCAAAAGAAAAATGAATTTTTCTACTATTCCTAAGGAATATCATGGTATTCTGTTAAAAAGTACCATAAGGGTAGAGTATCTCTGTACTTATAAGCTGTTGGCTCGAATTTCTTTCAGGATATTTATAGCTCAATAGGGTCGACATGATGTAAATAGTATCGTTTCAAAAGCAATTGATCAATTCTAAGCCTTCTCTTGTGAGCATGATCTTCAGGAGATATATGATACTTGAAGAACGATAAAGTAGGTAGTAGATCCTGAAGAAAGCATTTATAGAGAATATTTTTTGAATACTATGATAATCAGCGAACAGTTGTTCATTCTAACAGTATTGACAATAAAGAATATTTTTAAATAATGTTCGATAAAGAATCAGGCATTTCCTTCCGTTAACATGCATTCTAATTCACTGGTATCCCACCTACAATTTGTAGAAAAAGAGGAAAACGAAGGAATTTCATTTCCGGAAAAAAGAGGATTTTCAATAAAAAAAGAGAAAAAAAAGCGGCAAATTTTTTTGGCTTTTAAAATGCAGGAAAAGGCTATGACAATGTTACACTATCAAGGAATCGGTCCACTGCCAGTCTAGATTCAATAGAAGCTCGCAAAAAATTGAAAAATGAAAGCAATTGTCAGCTGCTCACGTTTATGGTGATACATTCATCATCGAACTTAAAAAGAAGCGAACTACAAAAGAAAATAGAGACAAAGGCATGATCTGCCTCAAAGTTAGTTAACTATGATATCACTCTATCTGAATGTTCATAGACAAAGAAATATAATTTAAAAAGTTACCCAATATCCACAATCTATTTAGTTTGTCATGTTACGGGATTAGAAAGACCTAACCAACGAAAAAAGACACAATAGATAGGAACTATTTATAAGACAAGAAAATATGATACATTCAGTTTAAAAAAAGATTCAAGTTTTCTTTGCAAATCTGTGATCAGAATTTCGTCTATGGACCGAAATTCCCCTTGAAAATACAAAAATGCCACTTGTGATCTAGTCTGCAGACTTCAGATGATTCGAAATTCAATTCATATTGAATAATATAAAAAATTGTATTTGAAAAAGTTTTAATACTTAGATATATTGTAGTTTAGTTTTGACAATTTTTCAGTAAATTCTACTGAAAGTGAGAAAATCTTATATCTTTAAAGTTATATGATGCGACGCATTTTTATTGAACTTATGAAATACTATCATAAGATCATCTTCGAAGTGACCAATAATGCAGAAACTATCGGTGAGTATGTACTGACATTTGGCGAAACGGTTTACATCTCGTTAAACTTTTGAAGCTTTAGTGGCTAAAATCAGATGTTAGCAGTTATGCTAACTAGTTATGTTGTAGAAACTATGCCCTCATTCGAATAAATAGGGCCACTTTAATGGCAAATTACTCATTCTGGAGCCGAAGTTCTAGAGTTTGAATTATTAGAAACCATATTAAAGTTCATATTGGAAGCTGTCTTGGTGTTCCACTCAAGCTTTATGCGCAACTGTTAGAAAAAAACTATTTTAATGAGATTAGACATCCAAATTTTAAAGTTTTATGCGTATATATGATTAAGTCTGCCGAAACTTATTTTCACAGTTCCAAGTTTCAATTTCAATCAATATTTATTTTAGTTGGACCAATAAATTCGATGCCAAAAAATTCAATAAAAAATATTTCCGAGAAGAATTATTGTTCATCTGATCCTGAGGATGCGTCCTGATGAATAATTTTGAACCTTGTTATTGATGGCTTTAGTTTGAAGCATATTGATTCACCCAAACTGATCGACACTATTAAATATTATCCGTTAACAACCCAGTTTTCTCAAAAAAAGAGGAAAAAGAGGATTTACAAATGAAAAGAGGCGAACAATAGGAGATTCAGACAAAATAGAGAAAAAAAAGAGGCGGAGTGAGTTGCCAGTAATTTATAAATAGATACAGAAACTCCATTAAATAACATTTATGCTACCATGTATAAATTAAAACATCCTATAACAGGTTATGATTAATGTTTTTCAATATATAAAGGTAAAAATCTCATTTTTATAGATGGCTAAATTTGCGGAAAAAAATTAATAGAATTATTATTAGAAACAGTCAAAACGCAATATATTAAATTCAACTATTTTCAATTTGAAGATTTATCAATACCTAATGATAATAGTCAGCAAATTATTCTCTACATTTTTACTTTACTTGAAACTAATCATTATAAAAAAAAAACAAAAGAAAATTTTATTTATCGTCTATGAAAACATGAATAAGCGTTTCGTCAAGAAATTATGTCTTTTATAAAAATAAATATTTAACGAAGCATTGTTGTAATTACTCGAGATATTTAAATATAACATGGAAAAATAATCAGTCATGTGAATATTTCATCAGATGAAAAAAAAATAAAATCCAACGAAACGTATTTAGAGAATTCAATCTTTATATATAATATATATCTAACATTTACTACTGATCGCTACTTCTCAAAAGCCTATTCTCTTACTGACTTTTACTCTATGACTTCTGTATAGAACGATTCTTATTTTTTTTTCAGAATATTCATTTCTAATTGTTAAAGGTTCAATCATCAAAGAGAAAACTGAATTAATTACTGTTTTTCTATATTCGAAGTGCGTGCTTGTTGGTAAATTATCGAATTAGATTCATTAGATTTTATCAAAGAATATTATGAATTTGAGCGGATCTCATTAACACGTATAGAATTATAGAAGATACTGTGACATTACTAAAATAAATGTGTTCAGTTGAGCACATGACTACGTCATAATCACCTATTAACATGTTAATAAAAATTAAATCATTTATTTATATGTCATTATCAAAAAACAACACCTTCATGGAAGACATGTTATCTTTTTTAACAGCAGAAGATATTATCGATATTAGTCAAAACGTCACAGGTTATGGTAGTATCATTTGTTTTATTGTTGGAGTAATTGGTCATATTTTGATTATTTTCACTTTCGTTAATATTAAAATGCTTCGAACGAATCAATGTGCTTTTTATATCGTGGTCGAATCCATTGCTGATATCGGTCAATTATCTATTCTTTTGCTTAGCTATGTTTACAACGTTATAAATACGAATGATCCAGCGACTTCTTCACTTTTCTGGTGTAAATTAAGAGCTATGCTCTTTCAATTCTTTGTACTCGTTTCTATGTCAGCAATATGTTTTGCTGCATTTGATCAATTTTTATCAACAAGTCCTTTTATTAGTCTGAGACGGATGAGTACAATGAGTTTAGCTCGATTTCTTATATACACAGCTATATGTACTTGGATCCTTCACATGATCCCATATGGCTATTTCACTGAAATTCAATCAACAAAAGGTTGCACCTTTTATAATTCGGTGATGGTTATTTATGTATCCTTATTTTCTTATCCAATTTTATGTGGATTTTTTCCTATTTTTACATCCATTACATTCAGTTTATTAGCTTTTCGAAATGTTCGTCGTATTGTTCGAAGTCAAATACCTATAGGTCGTCGACGACTTGATCGTCAATTGACAGCAATGGTTTTGATTCGAGTTACATTTCTTGTTATTCTAACTTCTCCATTTTTCGCTTACCGTATATTTTCATATCAAGCAACTTTTTATCGTTCAGATCAATTTCTACTCGCAATTGTATATTTAATAGGAGCAGTTTTTTCACTATTGTTCTGTACGAACTATGGAGTAAGAACCTTTTTTTTTCTTAACATTATCTATATTTTTAAAAAAATATCTTTTTCTATAGGCAAGTTTTTATATTTTTTTGATTTCATCACCACGATATCGTCGTCAAGTAAAATATGTTTTAGTGAAAAAATGTTGGCAACAATTTCAATCGTTGTGTGACGTTTCATTAAGAAAAAGAAATCCAAATCAAGTTATTCCTATGAGAGCACCACCGACAATGGCCAGTGATGTTTTAACATGTTAGCTTTTTCAGACATCAATAATTCTGAAATAATTATGCATTTAATGTTTTATCATAGACCAGAAACTTATTATCAATGTTTATTAAGCACTTTGATCATATATAATTATGCATAATAATGAAACCTTATGTGAACTTTAGATACTTTTACACATATGTCAACATAACTCTAACTTGATGAAAAAATACAAACACAGAGAATTCAAAATTGGTTCATACTTATAGATGAGTCGGTCCGTGTAAGTCATGATCAAAATGCACATGACCTACTCAATTGAGGTCGTCCGATTGTATTCATTCTAGAATATATTGTAGAGGCAAGAATTCTGAGCATGTTAACGCAAGTCACTTAAAAACTATTGCATTCTCGGTATTTTATCAGCATTTTACGAAATATCCTGTATACGATAAAAGTGACCGACGGGAGTCCAAAAGGGAAAATATCTTGAGAACGGTTGGATCGATTGAAATGAAACTTTGTTCAGATATATATCTGGATAAGACTCACTCATCATAAAAGTTTTGTCCGAAAATTTGCAACTGTTGAGTTTTGATGACTACTTTAACCTGTTGATTTTGCGAATGAGTTTTCTCTTCAGATATGGACTAGTCTGGAAGTTGATCTTCATAAGTTGTTGACACCATCTCAGGGTTACAAGTTCATAAAAAGATCAGCGTAGGATTCTTACAAATGGCTTGTAGCAAAGATCATCTTTGAAAGATATCAATACGGTCGATAGGTCATACATACAATTTTTGCGGTCGATTCTTGATTTTATTTTACTTTATGTAGTAGTCTTGAATAGTTTTTATCGTAAAATATAATGTTCATATTTATTTTTCTTCACTCTAAATTTTTTTTATACAAATAAGACGTAAAGCATCAATATCTGATGAAATAGCTAAGATATGAAATTATACCTTCGCTGACACAAAATAGCAGGAATCTCTATTGTTGATATTAAAGATATGTCGTAGTTCATTGTTGGGGACATCGTAAGAAGTGATTATGGATATAGTTGTTAATTAGTAAAAAAGGTTTTACTTAATTGTGCTAAATTGTTTCTCTTTCATTGTGACGTTACAGATGTTTTCATTATTACTCTTTTAATTGTCATCTAAATATTTTATGTTTAGAATTCATCCAATCTTAATCTTTCTGAATGTTTATTTGTGTTTTTCTTCCTGGCAATGATAGTTTATCAAATGAGTTAGACTGTCCTATAGTTATCCTAGACTAATATTCACTGAGCTATTCACCTTTATCATGGATTAGGGTGCAAAAAATTAATTTCTCATCTTCATTGAATGTAATTTTTTTCTCTTTAATGAATTACATTGGATAAAAATATTTTCTGAAACTTGAATATATTGTTGAATTGAACGCTCAAGTTATTTTGTTCGATGACGATTTCCCATACTATAAGAATTAGACGGAAGAATAAAACACGTGTGCAACAATACTAAACTGAAAATATCTCTTGTGTAATATTCAAAGATATTAAATCTTTAACATCAACATTAGAAACTGCTGTTATCTTTTGGTTAGCGAAGGCATAATTTCATATCTTAAGTATTTCTTGAGATATTGATGTTTTACGTCTTACACCAATCGACGATCTTGTCCTATTCTTTCTAGGTTCTTGTTTTTCTTGGTTTTCAGACAACATTCGTTTTCCACTCCTTCTATACAAGATTCTTGTCTGAAAAAACTGATCCTTCCTTTCTGACAAGATTCGTGTAGACCGAATTTTGGCTAGTGAGGCAAGAAGTTCTTCTTCAGACAAGAATCTTGTATTCTTGAATTCTTGTCTAATTCTTATTTTTTTGTGTTTTTGACTGATTCTAGTCATATTAAAAAAACCCTTTCATAGATTATTATTACTACTCTCTTTTTCATATCATTTTATTGTAAGTTTTGCACACCACGTACATAAAAATGTAAAAAACCAAAAAAGAAATACATTTTACTATAACTTATTAGCTGATTGAACCGAGTTTGGGTTAAAATCAAAACTATAATTATAATCTTCATCACCAAGTATATAATCATGAACAAATGTATCATCATTAAATGTTCTACTAACATGTGTATCATCCATAAGTGAATCATAAACAACCATATTATCATCAAAAATTCGATCATCAATAGTAACATTATTTTCAAAATTTTCGTGTTTTCAGATTGATCAGCAATGCTTGTGAACTTGTAGGGCTGAACATTTCAAGTGTATACGATCTTTCTTGACTTAATTATAAGGTTTTCAAATTTTGGCCATTTTAGCTGGAAAAAATAGAAAATTACCCCTAACTTTTCAAGAAAGAGTAGTGGGCACAAATCCTTTTAGGCTTTTTACCATTTCAATACCCTCTGACAAACGGCCTATGAATGAAAGGAATCGTCGTTGGAGACCTCAGACAGTTTCCTCGTAAGTGTTTTACAATGTTATTTAAACATGTGTTAAATTTATATTTATTCTATTAATATTTTAATACATTCATTTTTTGAAATATATTTATCGATACAATTAAATGAGAGTTGACGATGTCTTTATTAATTTAATTTTCCATATTTTTAGATGCATGAACTGACTTAAGCAGATAGATGAAAGTGATGTTACTCAAATGCGTTGATTACTTTGACTTAAACTATTAGATTCATTAAATCTCTTGAATCTGATATGTTTCTAAAATATGATCGAACATATACTTGATAATAATACTATTCATTGCAAAATTGTCTATTTTTTAAATGTATTAGGTTAATGATGAAAGCTTTAATTTGACTCAAATATATCTAATCTTATTAATTGACAATAGAAACATGTTCATTATGAGATGCTAATTTTTGACTTAACATAAACTTGTGGATAAAAAAAATTATCAATGTAAGTCTATTTAAAGAAATTTAAAGCAAAAATCTTTCAATGAAATAGACGCTAGCTATTGAAATTAACTGTCTAACTGTTTTTTTTTCAATGGAAATTTGGACGACAATATTTTAAACATAAAAAAAGATTCAAATTTTATTTTTATTAATCTATTTAAATCTAGTTCCATTTTTTGATGTATATTGACGGATTCAAGGACATGATAAATTGAAATATTAACAAGATTGTACCATATGCACTCTATAGTTATAAAAAACGCAAAAATTACGTGAGAAAATTGCCAATTCAACATAACAGTGTAGCGTTTACTTGCATATGCAATTGTTTATATTCTTTAATGGAGAATGTTGAGTTTTTCCTTATCAGTCGGTATACTTAGTAATCTCAACTTTGTTCTGAAAAAAAATCGAAAACGCAAAAGAAGGTGTAAGAATGAGGGTTATTGTTACCGTCACATTCTTTTTACTACATCACTCTCTTCCAAACATTTCTATTTTCAATTGAAGTTTAGAAAATGGATAATACTTCAATAGATAGAATTGAAAATAAAAACAAGCAAAACTTTCTCTTTTATATGATCATATTGATGTTGAATGTATATGTATACTTTCTTTCTGTTTGTTTAAACATGTCCTGATCTTGAGTGTGTATCGAGCACACAGCCATTTTTCAATACGATAGAAATAATAAGTGAATTCAGAAGAACGAAAATATGATGATTAAAATTGAATATAATCTATGATTTACAAATCAATAAATATAAGTCATGATCTAATTTTCAGTGTTTGTATATACTGCTTTTCAACGACTATTGTTGCTGTATCTGCTTTTTTTCTTAATTCTACCAATTCAGAGGTTGTAATATATTAATGTAATAGTTAACTTGAAAAAAAAATACATATAAATAAAAACAATTTGATAAAATACAAGGAAAGTTATAGACATAGAGTCGATTATATTAATATGATTATCGTATTTGTAATAACAGTGTTAAAAATGATCTATAAACTACAAATTAAAAACGTTAAAAATTCTACCATTTACTTTAATTTTTGTAAATTTTAATTAAGCTGCAATATACATTTCAACATGAAATCTATTTTATAATCATGAATTAGTAAAAATGTAATAATAAACATTGAAAACAAAAGTTTCAACGGAAAAGATCTTGATTAAAAACATCTTCATGTTGAAAATATTTTTTTTTTACTAGCTAGCCGATGTAAATGATTATCTACATCGTTTTTTTTATAACAAACCTATTGGCACGTTGGTTTATTGTATTTTACAATCATTTCAATTTGAAAAATATTTTGTACAAAATATTACTATTAATATTATTTAATTCAGATTCAAAGAAATAACGGCCGAAAAAAATATCTACAATCATTACAACATTTTCTTATCATAGTTTAGAATTATCTCTTTATCAATATAAAAAATATATTACTTGTATACTTTCTCTTTGTAAGAATAGATTATATCGGGTGTCCTAGAAATAATAAGCCTCTCTACATTTTGATATTTCTTCTTTATTATTCCTTTAATTTCAACACATTCTTTTATCAAAAAATAGCGCTTGAAATGCTCTACAAAACTGTATATGGCTAGACCTAAATACAGTTTATTAAAAAATAAAATGTCACAAGATGCAGCATGAGAAGATCTACAACTTACAAAGAATAATTTATTTTATTGGTGCATTTTTTATATTTAAAAACAAACTCCAAACCTATTAGGATCAGTTTTCACAACAACCAAAAATTGATTACATAGAGTTTTATTGTTTTCTGTTTGAAAACAAAAAGTACACAATTAAGACAAACTTTAGTCTATTGATTATAGAGCTTTTCGCATTGCATCTTGTGAGATATTTTGTTTTTAAATAGACTGTATTTAGAAATCCAAATATGAAAT
>JAJEKB010000592.1:247035-360052 GCA_022393335.1 Macrotrachela quadricornifera
TTTTACCTGTGATTAAATCAAAAATACCAACATATTGTAGTGTACACATTTAAAAAAAATTTCTTTATTATTCTGTTTTTTTTTACATACGTGGTGATAATTAATACGGATAATGATATGATGAATAAATTTAAAATGTATCATTTCTTTCATATGGAAAATTTTTGTAAATTTTCCTAGCAAAAATAAAGAAAAAATAAGCTTTGTTATTTTTTGAATGGATTCAGCAGAGCCATGAAGAAATCACATAAAGAGAGAGAGAGGACATTTATGTAGAATTATGAAAAATTCTTCAATATGAAATTGCTTTCTCTAGTAAAAATATCTTTGCATTCAAGTTAGAAAAGATTTTTAATCGATTTTTTTCTCTACCAAAAGCAATTATCTCCGCGGCAACTGTTAATCAATATGGTGATTACCGAATCTCATTAAAAACTCTCGAATTGCGATCGAGTTTTAAAAAATACGCAAACTTATTTTGACAATGAAAGTTGCAGATATTTTAATTACTGATGATATGATTGAGAACGATGATGAGTCATTTTATCACAGAAAGTAATCAAAGTTTTCGGTAACTTAATTAACTATTTCAAACTTTGGTAAATGATAGAATGACTTATTTTATTGAAAAATACATAGTATTTATATAGAAAGTTGGAAAAAAAGAAGTCAAAAATCTTCTCTTTAGTTTTTTTAACTAAAACAATGAATAACAAAAAAGAAAAGAAGATCTTATATATTATTCTCATTATTCAACTGGAAATATAAGGCAGTTTTTAATAATGAAAAAACAATTTAATCAGAAAGAAAAGAAGGAGTATGATAGGTAGAATAACATATGATTAATCGCTGAATCTTACGTTTTTCTACAGTGTCAGTTAAGGTCAATTGTTTTTATAAAAGGAAAGAACAAATATACAGTCTTGGTAATAATGTGAAAAGTATTCTGTGACGCAAGATAATTAATGGTTAAAAACCCATTGAAGTGGGATAGAATCCATGACACGTAATCGTTTTTTACTTTTACTGTACTATACATACAAATTTTTGCTCTTGGTATGGGCATGTTTAAGTCATTATTTCTCATTTGATCGAAGAAAGACAGACTGCACAAAACATAGTAAGTCAAACAATAGATTTATTTCTGTTTATGTGCAATGACTATGAGGAAAGTGTTTTTCCCAGCATACAGAATATCAAACATGGGAAAAGGGTTCTTCGTTAAATAGAGAGAAAGTTTTAGGTATAGAAACAATGTCGATGGAAAAGTATTTCATAATTTCTATATAGTGACGTGTACGGTGAAATTTTTATCTTCAAATATAATGCAACAACAACTGTTATTCTTTATATTACGTAAGTACAGCAAATATAATCTGAAAATTCATATCATCTGACATTCAAAAATCAATGAAAAAGATCAATCTATAAATACGGAAACTTCATATTGCACTATTTGTTTGCTATATTATTCTTTGTTAAAGAAAAAAATAGCAGTCTCTTGATGCAATATAACTTGATAAAAAAATCAGACTAGTGGAAAACACATGTATGCTATAGACAAATGTCTCACTTTCTTGAAAAAGGCAGATGTATGGAGCGAACATGAAGCAGATAGAATATGCAATATGATAATACTACTAACCTTTCTCTTCAATGGACAATTGTTATAGTAATTCTTCTCTGTATCAATAATCAAATCGATGAGGATTTTATTTCGACTTAATATAACTAACTTTAGTTAGAACAAAACGCTTTTCTTTTCTAGAATCCTACCATATATGCGTTGGCACAAACGAAAACGTAGAGATAAAAGACAAATAGTAACTTGAAAACATTTCTTTCGTTTAAACACGGATAAAATAGATGCTGTCATCACCTTCTTTCCCATCGACGGAATAATGGAAAATAAAATAGGATAAATGATGTAAAAGTTCCAATAATTCTTACCGATAAAGAAAAGTATTTCAGAACAAAAGAATCGGACAAATATCATGAGACAAAAATAATTCCATTTAAGATAAGCGAACATATTGCAAGATCCAATATGTTACTTTCTTGTCAATTAATCGAGTCCAAATCCTTCTTGTGAGTTTGTATCCTTACTATATATGTAATTTCTCAATATTCATTGCAAAGCCTATTAGAGTTGTAATTGATATTTTTCAACCGTCATCAGCTTCTATGTCTTAAGAAAGAAGGACGAAATTCAAAGAAAGGATTTCTCAAAGAAGACCATGTATGTAGGTGTGAACTCGATGGATCAAACTTATTGTTCTGTAAGGTCTTTTGGTACTAATATCAGTGAGATGAATTGAGCATAATTTTGCTTAAAAATAATATCGATAACATCAGAAATGATGGGCTATAAACTAGATATGTACTAAGCTTTGTAGTGATAAACATGCATGGTATATCTTCATAATTGGATGTAACCAGTAAATGTGCTAGTTAGAATACAAAGAATATTATAGTAGTAGAGATTAGTATCAAAGGAAACTTACCACGCGAATTGAATCGAGTGCGTGCTATCGACATTGACTGTGAGAACAATGTTTATATATCTGACTAAAGCAATAATCAGGTACAAAAGTCTGTTTCGGAACCAACGGAGAGTGTCACTGTTCCCAAGTTTACATCTTATACAATCAATATTTTTGTCGATTCAGAAAAAATTTGTTTATCGATGATATATGGAATTATCATGTTATAAAATGAGTGAACGACAAAGAGGCTGGGGAGGTCATGGTGCAAAATTTAAAATAATGTAATAATGTGTTTGTGGATAAGTTTAACTATAACTATCCGGTTGAGATTTTCGTAAATTTAAATAGAATATACGAAAGGAATGGACAACAATTATGACACCTGTAATAAAAGACAGATGGTTTCTCTCACTAACGGCATCAAATAGAAACTATTGAGACCTTTCATATATTTTTCTCATCTTTAGGCATTTAGTAAAATTTATGTAACAATTTTCAAGAAAAAATTCTACTGTAACAGATCTTGTTGTCCACATAATATCATTTTTATCTGATTCATGCTTGATTTTAATCATATAATAGATTATAATCTGATTTTTTTACAAAAATTTTTACTTAGCATAAAACTGCTTCTCAGTCATAATGATCAATTTTATTTTAATTAAATATTTCAAACCGTTTTTTTCGGGATCTTAGTTATCTTGAAGACGCCGATATTGAAAGTAGAGAATTCGTCCTGAACGTTACGATCAAAAATATATGTTTAAAACAGTTATCTAAACTGAGAATAAATTGATATTTTACAATCATGACATAAATTAATTATCAAAAATCGTAGTTGATTGAAAATCCATTGTACATATCGATCTAATCAAAGATTTCTCATGAAAACATTTATTCGATTAAATGCTTATTTAAACTAGTTAAAGTATAAAGTTTATTTAAAATTAGAAAAAAAAGCTTTATGAATATAAACTAAAATGAAATTTGTATTATCGATTAGACAAAAAACAATAACAGATGATTGGATTAAAGATTAATAATGAAACTTTGACCAGATATTTATAATTCCGATTCAAAACTTGAATTGCTTGAAAATATTGCTAAAGGAGCGATTTGATTATTGTTAAAATGACACCACCATGTCCATCGACGCCAAAATTTTTTTACCAATACACATTTCACTTGTTGACGAAAACGTGTTGATGAAAATAAAAAAATATAAAAGCTTACCTATAAAAAAAAATTAATCAATATCAAAATTCAATGTATTGAATAAAAAAAAAAGAGAGAAATAACGAATTTTCTCGTACCGCAAAATTTAAATTAAATAATGAAAACATGATTACTAGAATCAATGAATCGATTGCTGTTCGAGTTAAATCAATATAATGATGATCAATTTGAAACCAATAAATACGATGAATAGTAAAAGGTAAAAATAAAATAATAAAAGTAACTGTACGTGTAAGAATCATTGCTGTTAATTGACGATCTAATCGTCTACGAGTGATAGGTACTTGAAGTCGAACAAGTCGACGTACATTATGAAAAGCTAAGAAACTAAATATTGATGATATTAAAATAGGAAGTATACCAATCAAAATAGGATAATAAAAAAATTGATAATATTGATTAAATGGTAGATTAGATATTACACATTCAAATGATGAATTTATACCCAAAAAAATACCAAATGGAATACTATGAATAATACAAAAATAAAGAGCTATTAAAGTAAGATTTTGTGCTAATGTATATGTACTCCTCTCTCTTAAACGAGATCGATGACTTGTTGAAAGAAATTGATCATAACTACCAAAACATACTATTGAAATAGATAAAAGTGTCATTGGTTGACTAAGTACTGTTCTTAATTTACACCATAATAATGATGTATTTGCTGGATCAATTTCATTATTTAATTTTATTAAAAATCGCATAAGAAAAAGAAGAAATAATTGTATTGTATTTACTAATGATTCAATAATCAAATAAAAAGCACAGCATTTTTTTCGAAAAATTTTAAGATTAAGAAAAACAATTACATTCAATATATTACCAATCAAACCAATAATTAATGTTATTGTAGTTGAATATAATGTATATTGTTCAGCAAAAGCAAGAAGTTCATTAGCAATCGATAATGATGACATGTTTATTCTATTTCAAAGATAACTTTTATCAATTTAATTCAACATCTTTCTTTCTATCATTTTTTTTTGTCCTATTTTACTTATATTAATTAAAACGAAATGAGATTAGATCTAAGATATCATCTCTTATATTATATTAAAAAAGAGCAGGTATTAACTGAATATCATATTGCTTTCGAAATGATTAAGATTAAATTTCCTTTTTAATTTAATAATTGTGTATAATATTTGTCGATATTAAAATCATACTTCAATTATACACATGCTAAAATTAACAGAAAAATACATTATAAATAATGATTATTGGTTGAAAAGCACCTTTTTAATCTCAAATTGTACAGTATATTTTTATTTCATTACCGTATGATAATACGTTCTTGTCTAAAAACTTGTATAAGTATGTGATTATAATCTTACTTAAAAGAAAAGATTAGTAGAATTTTTTGGAAAAACTTGTTAGAATATTACAATGTAACATAATTCGTATATTTATGCACTAATATTAATTACGATAAAATTTTATGATATTCAATATTTTTCATTACAATATTATTTTTAATATATATAAAAGTCATGATCATCTACGTACGAATAGGAATTTTCTTCTTTGAATATCTTATAATAAAGTTAGTTTAACATGATCTAATTTTATAAATAATTATTACTTTTAATAAACTAATGAAAGAAATATTAATCTATTCATAAGCAAATTTACATGTCGAGTGTTAGAATAATCATTATTTCGCAATGGAAAGTCTTCGGCTTTTGTCCAATGAATTTTGATCAATTTATTGTTATTTCCGGCAGGAAATGGCCTTAGATCATTTGAAAAACTTTGAAACGTATGGATTTGAAATACTGCTTCCATGTTTCATCAATTTTTTGCGTCTTTCTTACCGACTGTAATAAAATTCGATTATTTCTAAAGCTTAGAACTATTGACCAGAGCCGAAAACATTTCTAATCTCTGGTCTTTTCTTACCCAAAAATTATCCTTAACCTTAGATGGAGTCGAGTCACATAAAAAGTGGCCCATGTCGGACACTGGTAGCGGAAATGAGAATCAATGGAGCTATTTTATCGTTTTGCATCATTTATTCTTTAGCATAGATTTCAATTTTTGTATAAATTGATTAGAAAAATAGAAATAAGTAAAGAATATTTTGTTTCTTCTTTTTCGGATTACATGTTCAACAAACAAAAAATCTTTATTTGTCAAAAAAAACAAATAACATTATATTTATTTCGTATCTGTTGAAGATACAGTTGATTGATTTTCTTGTTTTATTGTTTCCATATGTTCCTAAAAAAATAAATTTAATTTAAAATAATTAAATATTTATTTCATTTTACTTGTTGTTTTGTTTGATTTTCATTATTATCATATAATTTATCAATCTGTTCAACTTTATCTCTTATACGTTCATTTAACTAAATTAAATTTTATACATAATTTTTTTTTGTTGATTTCTTAAATAATCTTACTCGTTTTAAATTAGTTTTAACAGCTTTGGGTTTTTTATTATTTTGTTGTTGTTTAGTTGTTACTTTTTGACTAATAACACGATTTTGTTTACCCATATGAAATCTATAAAAATGTTTCTTTTGTTTTTTATTTATTAAATATATATAAATTTTTTTTTTGTTTATCCTTGATTAATATCAAAAAGAAAAAAAGGTAAAAGATGTTTTTTGTTTTCTTATCAGAGAATAGACATGAACAAGAAATAATAACAAATATCTCATAATCGTATTTACAAACAAGCAAACACTGTTCTAATCGGATTGCGTATACAAGAGATGAAAAGAAAAAAAAGAAAAAGAAAACGAGCAAACAATAATAACAAAGAAAATATTTTTTTATTTTTTATTAGAATTCTAATGACTAGAGAGAATCTAATTGTTGCACGTTAAATATCATTTTATGTATTTGAAGACGTTTAGATGGATTATCATTATGAGATAATAATGCTTTACGTAAATGAGATATTAAATCATGACGAATTGATGTTATTAATAAACCAATCAATTCATCTAAATAAATAAGAAAATAAAGTTAAAATCGAAAAAAAATTCTTTTTTTTTTTAAGAATTACCTGGAATTTTAAAATTATATTCTTCTAATATTTTATTTAAAATTTTATCATTATTTAGCGTGCGTCGATTAAGCATTAAAGCTAATTGAGTATAATTATTATTATAAATTAAATTTGAAAGATTTTTTGAAAGATTAACTAATAAGAAAAAAATATTTTAAATAATATAAATTTATTTTATAAAATTTACTTTGTTCATTTCCTATTTGAATATCTTTTTCAATATCATTTCGATTTTTTTTAAACAAAAAACATATTTGAATAAGAGTTATATATTTTGGTTGAATAAAATTTATTTGAAATGGTAAACAACAAAGATTATTTAATAGATATTCAGCAATATCTAAAAATTAAAGAATTAGTTTGTTTTTTTTAAAATAATTTTTAAAATTTTTTACCTTGATGACAATCGAAATATTTCATTATTTGATTAAGACAATTTTGAAAAGAAATAATAAATGTTTCATTAGAACTACAATTAGACCAAAATTCAACAATTGATTGATCACATTGAGATAATGCTACAAGAAAAAAATCTATTGAATAATTTAAAGGTTATGAGTTTATATTTTACTCTAGAACGATTTAAAACAGCCAGTTGCCCTTTCGAAATACTTTTGGATCAAACAAATACGTTCATAAATGACTGTATTTCTTCTATATACGAGCACAAACATATATGATCGTAAGACTAAGCCATATAATATGGAGAGATACAAGCATGTACAAATTCTACAATCGTCAATCTGAATTATAGATAGGAATATGTTCATCAATACCCATTACTCTGAGGCAAATTCTGATAGAAATTAAATGTTATTAATATCATTCATTCATTATGTTAACATTCTCAACAAAAGATAAATCTGTTCATACATAGAACATTGATGAGAGATTCTTTTAATAAGTCACATTATACAAAAGAATTTATAAAAAGAACTAAGATCAATACGAAGTTTTGTACAATGTAACAATACTTCTTATGTTAGGATATTTAACCCTAAAGCAATTTTTCTATAGAAATCGATCAATCAAACAGACACAATGGTACAATCTTCACATCTGGCATTAGTGTTTATATACATGTAACATTTCTATGCATAAGTATTTTAATCAGCAATCCAGAAGATTTTTATTGCAGAACGACGAATTCAGTTGTCAAGAGAGTAGGCAAATATTTTGTAAGGGATAAACTACTACGAGTGTCATTGAGTTTATTATACTAATGCTTTCAACAGATTTGTTTTGTAAATTATTTATTCTATTTATTCGAAAAATATACAAAAACTCAGCAATTATTTCCTTTCCTTTTTACGAAATATTTATCGAAAGAATTTTATTTTGACATTTCTCCGATCTTAATAAAATCTGAAAGATAAGAGAAAAATTTATAGAAATATGATAGTTATTTAGCTGAATGTTGAAAAAACAGAGTATTTACTAGAACTTTATTGCATTGAAAGCAATGATACACAAAGAAATAATCTAGATCTGATTGAAATTAATGACATATGATAATCAGAAGGTATTAAGGAAAATTCTTAGGATGATGAACGAGATCCTTTCAGGTGTCCTAAACATGAAATGCTTGCATCTCAATCAGCTGGACCTATGAGAACCAATCTTTTTAAAAATTTCTATATTCTCCTATTATTTCTTTTCAAAATAAGTTCGATTAAAAAAAGAAACCTTCTGTATACCTTGTTTAATATTCTGTACGTGATTTTGACACCAAGATATAGCCATATTCAATTGTTCATATTGATCATTAAGACGTTCTAGGAGAAGATTATCATCAGATTTTGAACGATTTTGAATATACTATATAAAAATAAAATATATAAAAAAAAAGAAATTTTTTTTTTTACATGAAGAAGAATTAAAATTCGATTAAGAATATTAACAAAAATTGTATTTATTGTCTGATGAATATTTGATTTAAAATTTTCATTTTGTTTTATTTGTTGTTCACCTTCAAAACCTGAATCAATTGTTTTTGATGTATCTTCATCATCAAATGTATTTAAAAAATTAAAATCAATAAGAATATTTTCAATTTCTAATGTTTTTTCTGTTTGTTCATGTATTTGAACTTGGATTATTTTATCTAAATCATTTATAATTTGTTCAATTTTATCATATGTAATTGGAAATGATCGATCAATAAGACGTAAATCATCTAAACATGTTCGAACTTGTTCAATAAGTAAATCAAGTTCATAAATTGATTCATTTTCTTCTTCTTCTTCTTCTTCATTATTATTATTATTATCATCGTCTTCTTCTTCTTCTTCTGTTTGACAATAATCATTTGATACTGCTGATGAAATTTCATCAGAATTTAAACCAGTTGCAAATGATGATGAATATGTTAAAGAATTATTATCATCATGGACAAATAAATTAACAGAAATCTAAATAATAATAAAAATGAATAATATTTTATTAAATAAAGAAAAAATATATATTATAATTACTTCTTCTTTTATAACATCTTCATTTCGATTTTCAAAATCAATTTCATCATAATGATTACTTTCATCTGTTGTAGGAGTATATGATGTTACATTTTTATTATATTCTAGAGAATTCATTGGATAAATAGTTGATAAACGTTTAGAATTATATTGAGAAGAAGAAGGAGAAGAAGAAGAAGTAGTAGAAAGTGTATCATTTACAGTTCGAAGTAATGTTGTATTTCCAACAAACATTGACCATGTTCGTGTTACATCAGAATATGTTCGATTTGGATTATAAAATGTAAATTTTGTATCAACTTGATCATATAGACTAAATACATCAAATTACAAAATTTTAAACTAATAAAGTCTTCATCTTTTTCATCACAATTAAATAAATTATAAAAAATAGCAGCATGTAGAATTTCTCTATAGATCCTGCTACACAGGTTGTTATCAAACGGAAGGAATTAGAGATACAGGGTATATTACAAATTGAGAATGAAGGCAAAATGATATTTAAGGTAAGGATCAACTGCGGATGATTCTTCAGAATTGTGGCTTTAAAATGATTCAGATTGAACTCATTGAAATACAGATTGAAAGATTAATATTTAGTCTATCATTTGAAACTTACTCCCAATTAACTAAGAAAATTAATTTAATTGTACCACTTTGATTTGCATTAATAATCATTCGTTGTGGTTCCATAGAATAAAAATTATTAATTTCAAAACATTTTGTTCCAATTGTTTTTAAAGAAACACCTAATAATTTAACTTCACTAAGTTTAATTAATAATAAATCAGCTAATTTAGCTTTTAATTGAAATGTTTTTTTCGTCCATATTTGTTCATTTTTATCATATTTAAGTATTCGTCCACGTGTTTTCCATTTTTGTTGTCCATAACGAATAACTAATTCATATTCATCTCCGGGACATATTCGAGAAAATCCACTAATTTCTTGTAAATTTAATACAAATGTACCTAACATTGACTCTAATTGAGCTTCAATTGCACATAAAGTCTATTAGAAAATAAAAATATATATTAATTTATTGAAGAAAAAGAAAAACAATTGTTCAATATAGAATTTTCATATAATTATATTAGATCTCTATGAACAACTATACTAACTTGAGTGCATTCTTTAAGACCAAGTTTAACTTGATCAATTGAATCACGTTTTGTTGTAGTTTGTTGATATGCATTAAACATTGTTCTAGCACCATCAAGCATATGAACATAACGACAATAACAATCTTTTAAACTTTGTAATGATGCTGTATGTGCTTGTAATTTTAAATAAGCAACTTGAGATTCATGTAATTGCTTTAAGAAAAAGTAAAATAAGGATTTAAAAATAAAATAAATAATTTACTCGTGTTAATTGATGATTTTCTTTTTCAACAGATTGTATAAGTTGATCAATTTGATATTTTGATATTTGATTATGTTCTTCTAATACTTTTAAAACATTATTAAGTGTATCTAATGTACGTGTTATACGTGGAATTTTTGGTATTTGTGTTTGATTTAATTGTGCTTGTTTTTTTAAACGTGTTAAATCGATTTGTTCATGACCAAGAATATCAGCTTAATAAAGATAAAAAGATATTATTTTATTTATTAAAATTTTGTATTTTTACATACGTATTGAACGTATATTAGTATTTAATGGCATAGTACGTTTATTAAATAATGTTAGTCGATTTGTCGACATTATTCTTTCTTTTTTTCTAAAATATATTAATATAAAATAAAAGAAGAAAGAAAAAAAAAAAGAATATAAATCAATTGTTTTATCTCTTTTATGAACAATATTCATACGTGTATATATGTAACTTTTTGTGATAATGTTTTAGCTCTGAATGTATAATCACTTGTCATTGAAAGGCAACTCGTTCTTTCTTTCTTTCTTTTTTTTTTGTTACATCATAAGAGGGTGTAGACAGATGAGATGATACTGATGGAAAGTATTGCACTGCAGTCAACCACTCGATTCTTCACACTTGTTATGTTCTCTTTCTTTTTCTATTGACAATGATGAATGATGTTCATGGACATATGAATAAGTATGTCATTCAAATATAAAACAAGACATTGAATTTTTCAATTTTATATCAAAAATTACTATTATGAAGAAGAAGAAAAAAAACGAAATACTATTAATACATAACCTTAAGAATAGTTTATTTTAAAAATATTTCGATTTTATCGGATATTTAAATAAAAAAAAATGTACTTATGATAGTTTATATTTACATAATTAGAATATTTCTTTTCTTATATGAAGGACAAATAAATATATATATGACCTTGTTAGATAAAATAATACATATATTTCGATGTTATACTTCTCTATATATGTATGAATGAAAAAAAATTATTTCTTTGAATAACCAATGATCATAAACAATTTATTCTAGTCTATTCATATTTCATTTTGAAATGATACAAAAATGACATCTGTAATTTATTTGTCTTAAGAAAAATTATTTATTAATAAAATGAATAACTATCATCTTTTCTTGAAAAATTTGATTTAATTTTAATAAAAAAAAAACAAAAAAATATCATTCATTCATATTCCATAAAATACCATATAAGTAATCCAAGTGTATTATTTCCATACAAATCTCAAAGTCATAAACTACTTAAAATTTCTAACGATTAAAAATGATGATCAAAGTAAAAACTTTAACTGGAAAAGAAATTGAAATTGATATTGATGGAACAGATAAAATTGAACGTATTAAAGAACGTGTTGAAGAAAAAGAAGGTAATTTAAATATTTTTATCTTTGTATTTTAAAAAAATAAAAACATGAATAATTGTTTTTATTTATTTGAATTTTAATAAGGAATTCCTCCACCACAACAACGTCTTATTTTTGGTGGTAAACAAATGATGGATGATAAAACTGTTAGTGAATATAATGTTAATGCTGGTAGTGTTCTTCATTTAGTTTTAGCTTTACGTGGAGGATTTTAATAAAAGAAAAATAACAAAACATATTTTCTCTTTCTTTTTTTGTATAATTTAATTTAAATAAAAAGAAAATGAAAAAACAATATTTTTTTATTTTCTTTTTTTTTAGATAAAATAAATAATTATTATGGGTATGAATAAATAAAAAGATACATTTTTTAAAAATTGTCTTTTATTTAATTTATTTAGCTTTAAAAAGTGAAACATTGAAAAAAATTTTAACATTAAAAAGAGATGTAAACACAACTATTGATTATACATTATATAAATATTCAGATATTCAACGTGAATGGATTATTTGTGAAGGACATTTAAATTATCGTTATGATCATATTAAATTATTCAATATTTCACAATGTAAATTTTCTATTTAAAATATTTAAAAAACAAAAATTTTATTAGAATTATTTTAGTTGCTATTTATTATGTTGTCTTAGCTAGAATTCCAATTGAAGATAATAAAAAAATAACAGCTATTTATTTATATCGAAATCAAAAACAGAAACCATCAAATTTTTTTCAATTAAATGAATATGAAAGGTAATTATAACTAAAAAAATATTTATCGATATTCATTAGAATAATCAAACATATTCAAAATATTTAAAGGTTGAATTCTATGTATATTTTATTATTAATTTAATAATATATCTATTCAGATAAGTTTTTTTTGAATAGTGTATCTGATCAATGTAAAAAACGAACAAAATCAAAATATTTTTTATTTGAATTAATTGGAAAAGATGAAAATGATATTGAAATATTCGGTGCTCATGATGCAAATGAACGAGATGTAAGAAAAAAATCATTTTTTTTTTAATTGAATTTTTTGTTTTTCAATTTAGAGATGGATGAAATTTATTAATCAAGAATTAAATTGGACTAAAGAACATTTTATTTCGAATAAGTTAGTATTAGAAAAAAAGAAAAATAAAAGAATTTTATTATTTAATCGTTATATTTAATCAGTTTACCAACAAATTATATAAGTCCAAGACGAAGTTGGAAAGAAGATTCACAAAAATTGGGTATTCGAAATAAAAAAAAATTTGAGGGACAAAAAAAACGAACAGATTTTGCTTATGTCTGATTCTTCATTCTTGCTGTTATTACTTCATAAAACAAAAATATTTTTATATTTTTATTTTATTATTTTAGAATCTGTTGATGCTGATGTTCGTTCTAATTATGAACCATTTACAGAAAGTAAATTAATTCTTTAATTATTTCAATTTTTTAAAAATTAATTTTTAAATTTTAGGGTAAATCAAAAAATTCTTTTTATTATTAATTTATATAAATTTTATTAAGTTCAACTCAATCAATAATGAACAATAAACATCCTATTGTAATAGGTAATACATTATAATAAAACTAATCTGACATAATACAATATAAAAATAAGCTCTATACTATATGTTGAATTTTCAAATTGATGAAAATAGTATCAAGATAGATTTTGTATTGATTGATTACCATTACATACTGTTCTTCTTTTGGATTCTATTGAAAATACTTTCAAAATTGAATTAATCAATTAATATGAGAGTCCACTAAAATTAACCATTGTTTGTGTAAATAAGAAGAGTGAATTCTTGTTTGTAAGGTCTTTAGCTCTATTGATTTAATCAAAAAAGGAAACATGAAAACGTTTTTTTAAAAACTTTTGTTGAACACAGTTCATATTTTCTAATTTATTACTCATAGAATTCGTTCAAAATTTCAATTTTGATGTTTTTTAATAAATATATTTTATTTTAATTTAGAACGTCATGCAAGTTTACCAATATCAAATAATATTTTTACATTACCTCATCGTCCTGTACCACCAATACCACAAGAAAAACGTTTAAATTCAAATGATAATAAACAAATAGAAATACAACGACGTCATAGTCTTGATAATAGTCAAACAACAGAAAATGTTTATCTTGCTGCTAAAGAACTTCCACCATCTTTAATTATTAAAGAAGATGATGATGATGAAGATTTTAATGATAAAATTGAGAAATTTCAATCAAATTTACAAATAAAAACTAGAGAAGAAAAAAAAAATCTTTCAACACCATTAGAAGATAAAGTAAAAGAAAATAAAAATTTTATTTTAGAAAAAAAAAGAAATTATATATTTTTTTTATTTCATTTAGTTATTAACATGGGATGATATTTTTTATTCTAATAAATTGGATGATCATGCAAAGTAAACAACTACTTTAAAAAAATATATAAAACAAAAGAATCTATTTATTATTATTTTTTTAAATAAAAGTGTTTTAAATAAAATTGGTCAAATCGGTACTTTTCTTATTCGACCTCAATCAAATAAAAACAATAGGAATGATCATGATTATGTATATATTATATATTAAAAATAGAAAAAAAAAACTCATTTCATATTCATTTATTTTTAGACATTAAGTATTTATGCATTTGGTGGAATTATTAAATATAAAATATTAAAATTCTCAGTAATTATTTTAAATATTATTTTATAATAAAATATATTTATTATTAAAATATTTAGAATGGTAAATATAGTTTAGTGACTGATTATAGTCAACCACCATTCAATAATATTCCTGAACTTTGTCAATATTATATAAATCATCCATTACCTCGTTCAACATTACGAGATGATTTAACTAAAGGACCTGTTGGAAATCTTCGTCTCACGTGGCCATATACTTATTATTTAAATTCTTCGAACACATTTTAAATTTGAATAAATATAAATAAATATACATTTTTTCTTTCTATTCATTATGTTATAGTTATTTTTATTAATTATATTTAGAAATCTTATACAAACGTTCATTAGTCAATATCATTATCCGAAGATTAATAGTTTTACAATATTACTCGTTCTGTAAAAGTACATTTTATTCTAAACAGTAGATAGATATATTGAGTTTTATTCCTATAAACCAATTTTCGTATTATTCTGTAAAATTATTATCTTGGATCGAACTATAAAAAAATTTAAATTTCACACTAAATATTTTTTCTTCGACATTTTCATATGATTTGACTAATGAATGAAATATGGACAGTATCTCCGAGATCTATGTTATTGAAAAGAAAAAACATCTTTTTAATCAATAGTTTTTTCTCTAAAATCAGCCAATAGAAACCTTCATTACATTGCAAGTTTAGTGAGTTCATTGGAAATTCCATAGTAGTACAAGGATTATTTGAATCCAAGTATGACAGTTGTATTTCGTTAACCAACATCCATACAAATATCTGAATGATTTAAAAATTAGAATAACAATATTAAAACTTTTAAGGCACACTCTATAATATTTTTGATTTAATTCTCTTTAGATAATAGATAATATTCTTAAATTTTACAAATATACATTGAATATAGAATATAAAGAAATTTTGTTCGTTGAATTTCTATTTATTTAGAGAATATTGGATATACTTTTTTAATTGAAATTTAATTCTATTTTCAGTACCAAATTGAAACTTGATTATGTGTTTTATTTTCAAAAAAACTCGTTTGAACATTTCGAGAATTTATATCGATGTTCTCTTTTTTATTGTGTATGTATTTACAGGTTATCTTTCATCAAAAGATAATACATTCTTTTTTTCAAGATTTTTATATAATACATGATAATATCTATTTATTTTTCTAGATAAAATCTCACTATTCAAGTAAAATGAGCATATAATAAAAGAGGATTAAATCTTAAATATTCAATGGCAACATTAAAAGATTTATTTACAAGAAGATCAAGTAATTCGAAATCTCTATTTGACTATATGTCATATAAATATGAAGATATTCATTCAACATGGATTATTCATCAAGGTAATTTACAATATTTATATAATACAACATTTCTTGGTGATTCAATTTGTATGTTTGTTTATTTATTTATTTATTTATTTTTATAAAAAGAAATGATTAAAACTTTGTTTTAGTTAAAACTTGTTGTGTTGTATTAACACGAATACCATTTGATAATATGAAAGATATGATTGGACTTTATTTATATAATGACGATAAAAAACTTTTACATTTTTTTTCAGTAGATAAAAAAACTAAGTAAGATAAAATAAAAAGAATTTTTTTTTTTGAAAATAAATTTATTTATTTTTAATAGAATTAATGATCGATGTAATAGAGTTATTAAACCAGATCCAAAATGTTTTTTATTTGAATTAAATTTTTTTGATAAAGATAAACCAGAAATATTTGGTGCAAAAAATGATACAGAACGACAGGTTATTTAAATAAATAAAAACGTTTTTTATTCATTTATATATAAGATTTATTTTAGATATGGATAAAAAAATTACAAAATGCCTTTCAAAAATCTGAAATAGAAGAAAAAAAATCTGATTTTTCATAGTAAATTATATAAAATTTTTTAATTGTTTCTTTTTTTTTCTATTTAATTATCTTGTCAGTCTTTCACCAACATCAACTCGTGAATCAGTAGAAGTTTTATCTCTGGGTATTAATAAAAAGAAAAAAAGGATTCTCTTCTTTGCTTCATTTAATTTCTGCTCTTATTGCTAAATTTATTTCTTATATTATTTAATTGAAATTTTTTTTCTTTTGTTAAGATCCTGGACGTTTTTATCCATCATTTGAACCGAGTAAGTTTTTGTTTAAATTTAAGAAAAAAAAGCCTTATTTGTTTTTTTTATAGATGAGTAAGTGAAATAGATTTAAATTATATTGATTAAAAAAATAAAAGCAATTTATTTTAGTTTTCAATCAATTAATGTTGAAAATAATTTTAATAATAATAATCGTATGTATTATGTATGAATGAATTTTTTATCGGATATTTATTAGGTAATATTTAGAAATAAATAATAATTTTTCAAAAATTGAATCTGATTCAAATTTATCACCTTATTCAATAGTTGAACCAACTGATTGTTTTCAGTTTTCTGCTAATAACAATAATGAAAATATCTCTCCAAATATTCAAAAAGAATCAAATAATGATTTATATCTTTTAGAAGAAAAAGTAAAACAAAATAATATTTTAAATAAAATATAAAATAATTTTTAGACATTTTTATGGGAAGATATGTTTTATTCAAATGAAAAAGATGATTATAAAATGTAAATATATATCAAAAAAAAAAATTATTTTTTTTTTTTTTCGTCTTTTTAAAGTGTTTTAGCTAAAACAGATGAATATGGTGCTTTTCTTATACGACCTCAATCGAAAATAACAAGTTCAAGTGATCATGATTATGTAAGAATAAAAAAGAATATTTTCTTTAAATGATTCGTTAAAAATTTTGAATATCATTCTCGAAGTCATTTTAAAATATATTATTCTTGCATTCAACAAAAAGAATTTCTTTTTTTTGATTTTTTCTCAATCATTAAAATTTTAATTTTAAAAATAATACAAATTTTTGACATAAAAATAAATACATGTCAATTTATTAATGTTCGTTAAATTTTCATCATGCTACACGTAAGTAAAGTTAGTGCTTCATTCAATTAATTCTACTTGCGATTTGTTCAAAGATGCGTTCCATATACAACTTGACGAGCTCTATCCAATAGTAAGCTCGAATTTTTCATAAGTTAATTTATAATTCATGGAATGATAGTGATAGCTATCAAAAATCAAAAATGACTGGAATTTGTTGCTAACTTTACCTACGTTCGTACTTGTACATATATCTATTTAGTATCAAGTATATACAAAAATCTTACCAAAGTTTGCTTTTATTGAAAGCAAAAATAATAATTTCTAAGATTACATTAGGACATATAAAACAACCATTAGATTGATTCCTTTTAATCTGTTGATATTTCGAATCTATTCATAATAAGATATCGAAAGATAAATTTTTAACTATTGAAAACTTTTTAAATTTATTATTATAGACATTATGTATGTATTTTGAATTAAATAATATTCGATGTTTTGGAATACATCAATTACCAATACGAGTAAATTGTCATTATTTTATATTTAATAATAATATTTTTATATTCATAGGGAAACGAATATAGTTTATCAAAAAAAGGCTTAAAAAGTTTTGTTGATATAACAGAACTTTGTCAATATTATACAACAAATCCATTACCTATGCTTACAAAAAATATTTATCTTAAAAAACCTTATAAACTTTATTATAAGAAATAAAATATTGCTTTTTTTTTTATTTTTTCTTATTATTTTAATAAAATTCTTTTATTCGTTTTGTATTAAAAATCTAAATAAAATAATTTCAGAATGGATCAATCTCGAATTACATATGATATGATAAAAAAGAATATTATTATATGTGAAGATAAAATTTATTATAAAAAAGGTATATTTAGATTTACAAAAAAAAGAGATGTTTGTTTTATGTAAACAAAAAAAAACGATTTATTATTTTAGATAAAAAACCATATATTGGATGTTTAGTAGTTCAATCAAAATATACTGATCAAACTGATCATATTGAATTTTATTTATATGCTAATAGAACAGCAAAAGGTCCATTTATGTATCTGAATTTAATTGAATATAAAAGGTGAGAATTATTTATTAATTTTATTTATTTTATGTATTTATATAGAGCTGAAAAATGTATTGAACAAAAGAAAAATATAGGATGGATAGCATCACATGTACAAAAAGTATTATTTTCTTTTGAATTAATATCCAAACATGAAAAAGAAAATGAAATATTTTCTTGTGAAAAAGAAGATAATCGAAATGTAAAAAACAAGAAGAGAATAAAAATTTATTTGATTTTATATTTATTTTGATTTTTATAGAGATGGATAAAAATTTTAAATGAAAATATTGAAAAATTAAATACAAATGCAACTTATGATAATAATTTGTATGTTATTATTTAAATTATTTTTTCTTTCTTTATTTTTTTTTCTATATTTTATAGATGTTCTAAACAAATTTATGGTATTAATTATTTTTATTCTTGCTGTTGCTACTTACTTTCTTCTATGTATTGATTAAATAATGAAATTTAGAAGCTTTTTCTCTAAATTTTCTTTTGTATGTTGAATCATTTTAATTTAGAGGAAAATTTAAATGAAGATTGTGATGAAATTGATGTTGAAGATAATTCAATAATAACTGATGATAATGATAAATTAGGAGGAATTATTTCGTATGTATTTTTTTTTTTCAATAAAAAAAAATAAGTTACTTTTTTTAGAAGTATTTCGGATAAGAATGATGATGATATTAAAAGACAAAATTTAAAATCTAATGTTTTATCACCACAATCAATGGCACTTCGCAATGAATTAAATTCTGTTTTACTCAAAACAAAAAAAATAACGGTAAATGACGATGATTTTATTTATCAAGGAACATTCGAAGAATTACAAAAGTTTGAATTAATTTTAAAGAAATCTATATTTATACAAAAAAAATATTTTATTTAGAATTCTTCGTGATATTAATAAACCAGGTGTATATGCTATTTCACAAAAACTCAAACCTGAACCTGATTGTACTTTGGTAAATAAAATATTATTATTAATTAATATCGATTCAAAACTTAAAAAATACTCCTTTTTAAGACTAAATAAGTCAAAAATGCAAGCAGCTAGTGATCTGCGGTTTTCATCAATCGATTGAGGATTATATGAGATATATATTTATATAAAAATCAAAATTTAGATAATCAGACACAATAGAAATGATTATAAAATCAGTAAAACTTTTAGAATATATAGCCTCACTATAGTTTAATCTTTCGTATTTTTACTATTTCTTTTCGTTCGTGTAATCGGAGTACAATATTATGGTATTTACCCAGTCAAAATTTGAGCTCATTTCTTCATATATTGAATGAATAGGAGCCTTATATATGATCAGTTGATAATTGACACACCATTAGAAGACTTGTCGATAATATTTCTAGGAAAGACTGAACTATATTAAGGCTACATATCTTCCAAATTTCAACTTGATTTGCTCAGATTTCACCAGAAAATGTTCCTTTTTTCTTTCACTGATTTCATAATCATTTTTATTATGTCTAATTACTTAAACTTTGATTTTTATATAAATATATGTCTCATATAATCCTCAATCGATTAGTGTGAAAACCGCAGATCACTAGCTGTTTGCATCCTTAACTTATTCAATGTTAAAGCGAATATCTTTAAGACTTGCAAACGATATTAGCTATTTAATTTTCATTCAATAGATTAGATTTTTTATAAAATTAGAAAAAGTATACAATATTCTCTTCTCTAGTCATATATAATTCAAAAATTAACAGCAAGTGATTAGTTATGAAATATCTATTTCACGAACTATTTTGTCTAATGACTTTTATTTCTTCAAAATATTATAGTTATTAAATGTTGAATCATACTGATATGAATAATTTTTCTTTTAATCATATTTTATCAAATATTTGCGATATACTTTATAATTCATGTAGTCATACACTTTATTTTAGAAAAAATATTTATGTTGTTGTGTAATATGAAAAACAGGAAAATCGAGCACGTTTTATTTGATCGATTTATACATACAGATGATCATCTTTTTTAAAAATTCTTCCTTTATTTTCCATTGATGATTCTATACGTATATAATTAGTGTAATTTTAATACATAAGTTTTTCTTTCCTTCTGTTAGAATATACTTTTACAAGAAAGATTATACTCCGTTTATATGTGTATGTGTTGCATGCATTGTTATTAATTTTTTCAACCAATGAATCACATAATTATCAAAGAATTATAGGGTATTTTTTCTCATGAATTATTTCAGAAATTCGTATCCATGTTTGATTTAATGTCATCCATATTCAAAAACTTGATGCATGTGTTTTTACTCGTATTCGAGAAATCCTGTATTTGCTCAGCTCTATATTATTATACTATTCAAAATAATTTTTCTTAGATATTTTAAATATATATTTATTTTCTTTTAAAAAGGCTATACGTGTTTATGAAAATGAAAATACACCATTATTATCATGGAATATATATCAAAATAAAAATGTAAATAAATTTTTCTTAATTATAATTTTGTTTTATTTTATTTTATTTTATTTCAAGACTAAAGAATATTTTCTTTCTGAAAAAGATCGACATTTTTTCAGTATAAATCAATTATGTTCATATTATACAAAAAATAATCTACCGACTACATCAAGTACAATCAATCGTTTAATTGGATCATATAAACATTATTAGAATTAATTTTACTTTTTTTATTAATAAAAATATATTTTTTCATCAGTAATAAAAATAAATAATTCAAATAATATATCATTACAACAAATTGATTAAACATTTCTTGTCCAATATTATCATTTACTCCATAAATACCTTGAGTCTTTACATCATTTTTTTCTTCAACATCAATATAGATGCATAATGATCCGAATAAAACTATTATAGGAACAGAAAATATAGCTAAATGTATTGAAGAATTATTATTAAAGCATCATTATATTAAAATTCGTCGAATGAATTGTCATTCAATTGCTGTAGAAGTTTGTGGAAAAGTATCATCAGTATCAATAATAAAATCTTGTATCAATATCTAATGCTAATCAAAAATATTATGCACATAACCATATTTTAAGATATCACGATAGTACAACGCCAATTTCAGCTATAGAGAATAATAATAATATTAAAATATTATCAGTAACAATAGGGAATAATGTGGATATGAATGAAGATGAAAAAAATTTTCATATATATTTAGTATTTAATGATTTTTCTATAATAAAAGTTAAATGTTAGACTAATTATGAAAGTCCAAGAATAGAATATATATATTAAGAAGAAACAATGAATTTAGTATATCGTATTGTGATATAAATCAATAGATAATCATATGTATGACTATGTATGAGATTAAAGTTTTAGAAGTAAGTAGTTTCGTTGAATAATGATTTTTGTGAGATTCGTTATAAGGTTCAGATATATATAAAATTAGTTGTGAATCTTTTTTTCTTATTCAGTATAATTATTTAAAATATTTTATTTTATTGTTATTTTTATTTCTTTTATAAATGAAATATGATAAAATAATTTGTCATAGACGACCACGATGAGGAATATATTTTTCTTCAAATTTTTTTTTTTTGAAAGTATTCATTTATTTCATTTGAAAAACGGCTTAGCACTATCCAAGCATCTATCTCGAATATGGAAATATTAAGATGATTTTTTTGACTGAATAATTGATCAAATACGTGTAACAATTTTATAGAATACCTATAAAACGACGGAACAAATACTATTCACTATTATATATTTATTTTTTGTGTTGTTCAGAATAATATCTATAGCCTGGGAAAGATTCATTTCTTAGTATAATGATGAATGTTTTATTAATTAAGAAAAAAAGACTATATAATTGATGCGAAATGATGATATAAACTTTTGATTGGTAAAACTGAAAATGATGTCATCACAATTTTGGTTGAATTATAGTAGTTCTTTTTTTTTCTGTTATATTTTGAAGAAAATACTCCTTCAATAACATATGTTATCGATTCTAAAATCAATTTGCAGAAATTGAAAATACAACAGGATTTTCGTATAAGTTAAGCGAATAGGAGTTTCGAAAAACATGTTTAAATGCATAAAATAGAACATAAAATTGATAAAAAATGCGTGTGTTTCACTTACTATACATTTACATATAAATTTTTCGACTAGAAATACGCATAAAGAACAGTTTTTGCTCACAGTTAGGAACTAGAATTGTGAGCGAAACACGCATACCTTTCGCCGACTTTATGCCCTAATTTGCATATTGGAAAGACAAGGTTCTATTTCTAGAAAAATGGAGAATGATTTTCTAAAAATCTGGAAATTTATTTAAATCTGTCTCTTCATTTTCAAATTTATTTCCTATTACTTTATAAAGTTGTTCTTCTATTCCAAAATTTATCAATATTAACTTTATTTGTTCTTATTAAATCCATATTCAATTACTGTTAAAATTGATGAGCTCTTATTATAGTTAAACTAGCGTCACTATTTTCGTCTGTCGTTGGAATTTATTTTCACTTCTCAGTTTACATAACTATGATCAGTATAGAAGATTTTTATTAGAATATAATAAATGAAAGAAAAAGTTATATTATTATTTTAAATAATTCAAAGAATTTTTTGTAACAATCGAATATATATTATTACCATTAATGTAATTCAGTAGCAGTATCATTAGATAATACTGCAACAGGAACAATTTGATTTTGATTTATTTTTGTTAATTTTTTAATGAAAAAATGTTGTCGATCATTAAAACGTTTTTTTATTAAAAAATATTTAACTTGATGACGAAAACGAGATGATGATGCAAGATATACATAAAAACCTATGGCATAATTAATATAAAATAATGATATAGTAACTGCAGAAATACATTTTTTAATTGCTGAATCAATTGAATCTTCTCGATTATTATTATCATAAACTATATATATACGATAAATAACATAAGGTAAAGAACAAATAATAATACCTACAACTCGAGTAAGAATCATTGAAGTTAATTGACGTTCTAAACGACGACGATCTGAACTTTGTCGTCGAATTATATGACGAATATTATGATATGCTAATATACTAAATATTAACATAAAACAAAGTGGAATAAAACCAAGTAATATTGGATAATAAAATAAAGAATAATATTTTGAAAATATTAAATTATTAGGTATACATCCAATAGATGGTAATATATTAAAAAATATAAGAAATGGTATACCATGAATTATAATAAAACATAGATTAATATATGTAAGACAATATGCTAATTTAAGTGTACTTATTTGTCTTAATAATGGTCGATTACTTGTTGAAAGGAATTGATGAAAAGTTGCAAAACAAATTGTTATTATATAAAGTAAATGTAAACCTTGTGAAAGTGTTGGACGAATTTTACACCAAATTATTGAATTATTTGTTAAATCAATTTTAAATGCTTGTGTAATTATTCGTGATATAAGTAATATTGTAAGATGCATAATATTTGCTAAAACTTCAATAATTATATAAAAAGCATATTGATTATTATGAAAAATTTTTAAATTTGTAAATACTAATAGATTACAAATATTTCCGAATAAACCAATAAATAAAATAAATATACTAACATAGATTGAATATATATGAGATACTGATTCAATTTCTTCTGCTATTGATGATATAGACATGATTTAATCAAAATAAATATATTCTGAAAGAATTTCCAATAGAGGATTAAATATTCATATTTTCTCGTTATTATGATAAAGTTTTTTTATCCGATTATATATATATATATATTTGAATATATTAATTAACACTATGAATTGATCTTGTTAAAAAGAAAAAGTACACGTTGTCTTATCAGCATACCGGAAGAGATAAATATTTGTATGCTTCTAATTTATTAACAACAATAGAATGATAATGAAATCCAATGTTGCATTACTCACATAAATTGGTATTTCAATCAGATAAACATTCATTAGAATATATGTCGAATAAAATTATTTATTTTTCTAGAAGATTTTTGTATACAAGTTAAAACATGAATTTTTTTATTCTATTCACTATAAAAATATTTTAGAAAGAGATTGCTTTTTGATATGTGTATATTCACTCTAATACTACCAAGCAGGATCATTTTGAACTCCATCCTCACCCTCGGCCATACAAATTTCATTGAAGTTCACAAACTCGTTCAAGAATTGGAACCGCTGCACTGCAACCATCATTACGTATAAAGACAATCTGCTACTTTTTAGGGATGCATAACTCAATGATAGTTCAATGAATCAATATCGAACTTGTAGAGAAGCTTCCATCACAGTTTGCCGTTGTTTTCTAAAAGTTTCAAAAACGGATCTAACAGTAGAGAGAAATAGCATACTAATGATTATCATATCAGCGTGCGCGAATTCCAGGTCCTCTATATTCGAGCTAATGAGCTCGTCTTTTGTCTGAATAAAGAGCATAATAGAGGCTTGATTCCTGTGGAAAAAACATTAACATTTAGCTTTGTCACCAAGAATAATCAGCAACATTAATTTTTCTATAATGCCAGAATCGAAGTTAAACTTGTGGCTTTTTCTTCTAAAGTTTTCAAGATTTCATGTGATGAACTCGCGGTTCGTGCTATTACCCTACATTCCTGATAGAGTATATGCATAGAAATTTTCAGCTCTTATAATAGCTGAGATTCTAAGGTGGGGCCCTAAAATAACCCCATTTGGTGGTACTAGGGTTAAAAAATGTTTAATTTAACAATGAAATTGTTTTGAACAAAGCAAAAATAGATAAAAACAAAGAAAGAATGTTGATAAGATTATTATTTTGTTTATAATATTTATAAAAATGAATTAAATAAAATTTAGATAAGGAGTTATCAACAAAGTTTTAGTATTATTTTATTAATTTTGAAATCTTGCTGACATTTATCAAGCTTTGAGATTTAGGCTTGTGTAAGAGTCAAAACAGTTTTAAGATTTTTTTTCTAAGATTCAGACCTGGAACTTCAAACTATTAATCGAATTTTTCAGTATTTGGCAACATTACTGATTATAAGATTATTAAACTTAACTTTTTGAAAAGTCAGTGTCTGTTTAATTCGTTTCTATTTGGTCGTAACGTAAAATCGGCATCGATTTATGAAATAGCAGAAACTTTTCTAGGATTTTCGAAACCTTATTGTCAAAATCTACAAAGAGATTCATATAGTGATCAACTCAGAAATCATCCATAGGTTTTTTGAAAGTGTGTTTTAAATAGTAAGAAAAGTTATCCAATGTTTTATGATATTTCGAGTGTATTTTGTTTATATGAATAGTAGACTTTGCCATATTATTGTGAAAGGAAAATTTTTTTTTGAGTCTCAAAATATTATTATCTTATTTGAGTTTCTATGAGAAAAAAAATGATTTTTTGATAATTAACTATGTTAACTTTTGAATGGGTTTTGCTTAAATATTTCTTGAAAATAATCCAGAATTCTTTCTCGAAGAGGTGACATAGTTTTAATCGCGCTTTTATCATAATAATATGATATGTAGAAAATGGTAGATTTCTTTTCTTTTTACGTCTATTCTTGTTTGTACATGCATAGTGAGAATACTTTTCAGAATAAATACTTTGTTCACTCGTCATTGTTAACGTTTAAAAATGATATCTCAGATTAATTAAAAACAAAATCAACTAATAAACTAAATTATTTTTTTTATGTTTCAAATGAATGACCTTATGAATTATAAATTATGCTCTTGAATATTTATTTTATTCAAAGTGCTTTTATAATATTTTTTTTTGGATAACAGTTTGCACTTGTCGTTCATTGCAATTTTATCTCTCGACTTTTAATTATCTTTTCTATATTTGTTATAAATTATAATTTGTGCTTGATCTATGATGTAGAATTCTGAAGAGTATTCATATAAACCATATGACAAACATGTTGTGAATAAAACTATATATGTTATTTCGTGCGTACAAAACACAAATTAGACTAATGACATAGATAGAAATTTTGGTTCTTGTTCATTTTCAAGATCCAGTTTGAATTATTTATGTATAAGATAATAGATATTGAGCTTTCGATCATCTTGATACCAAATTCCATGTATTTTAATTAGATTACAGGATTCAAAAGAGTCTACATTTACCACATGGTACTTGATACTCATTAACAATACAAGTATTCATTTAAAAACAAACGAATAGAAGTGAAGAGTAATTCAAAAATTTTTTTCTGGTAGATCTTTCTTCTGGTTGTACGTTATAATGAAAACATTTATATGAAATAATATTTTAATTTTACTAAACAATGTGCATTACATGTGTCGCTTGATTCTTATATTTAATTATGACTAAGATGAATGTTCTTTTCTACTCTTTTGCTATAATTATATGAATTGTTTTTTATTTTTATTAGAATCAAGTGACGTTTTCATTGTTTTTTTTTTATTTAATTTTGAATTGATATTACACAGTTAAAACTTCATTTATATTCGAGCTTGGATTAAACAACTTATGATTTGAACATTTAGGAGCTGTTCCGTACTTAATTCAAATGATCTTTTATAATTTATTGTTCCTTTTTTTTTATGTTGTCTAATAATAATAACACATGAAAATAAAACTATGTAATATTTTACTGTCGAGGTCTTAATAATTTCAAAAATATTAAAAACTTTAAGAGTCTCATAGAAACTCTTAGATCACCATTTCCACCTCGTATAAAAAGCATCATTAAGTGAAGCTTTTGACCATTCAGACAACACTGTTTTAATGTTTATCAATGTCATTTCTCACATGCAGTTCGATTCTTTAATTAACAATAATGGTTTGAGGAGCGACAGCATGATGACGAAAACAGATTAGTTTCTTAATAATGTGACGTACTTCAGGCATAGCAATTAAATTCATATAAAATGCACTTGTATAACTCAAATTATTAATATATCGAATAACTTGTGCAATCATGTTTTCTATTGCTCGTTGGTTCGCATCTTTGCTGATTGTAAATGTGACACCAAAATAGATACTAAATATCAATAATGGAATATTGGTGAAAAGTAAAAAACTTATTTGAATTAGTAACATTCGATTAAAATGACGATCAAGACGATTATCCACAACTGATCTTTGTCGAAGTGAACTTATATTTTTTATTGTTCGATGGCCAAAATAAAGTAATATCACAACAGGTAGTATACCAAATAGAACAGGATTTGAAAAGTAGTTTATATAGAGAGCAAATTGTGAGGAAATGTTTCCGCATGAATTTCCATTACGTCTAACGAAAATAAGATGTGGAATATTGACTAATGACCAAATAATGAACACACTGATAATGGCTCGAATGGCAAATGAACGTGAACTCCACTTGCGTTGACGTTGTTCTCTTGATGTGCACATACATCGATCAAAGGCTGCAAAACATAAATAACTGATAGAACACATTGAGCTTACTGATATGATATAACCACGAAAAGGACAGTAGACATCATTGTTTGTATATGTTGCAATCGAGTAGAAGAAAAGAATACGTGTTAATAGTGCATTAATCAAAACACATATATCAGAAAATGATTGAGCAAATAGATAATGTGAACAAGAACTTCTACGAAGCGAACGCCGACTGAGTGCATACATGTTAAATAGAGCTCCAGTTGATCCCACAATCAAGAAGATGATACCGCTATACAGTTGGAACTGTTCATTAATCAACATTAACACTTGGGGTGATGACATGACTTTTGTATTCACTCCTAAGTGATACCTGTTTTATATGTCAAATATTCCTTCTGTTTGGTTAGTTATTGTAAAGCTTACGGTGTCGTGTTCTATAATTCTTTTTTGTGCTTCGTTTTATATGTTGCTGAAAAAACGTATATAATGCGATGTTAACTATGTGTTGACGATATTGTACGTCAAGCACAACATGAAAGAAAAGTCAATGAATTCAATAGATGCGCATGACAAGTTACATCTAAAACCAGCTCTCTAAGTATTAACACTAATTATTATAGATATAAAAAGCCATGAGAATAAAACGTTTGTTTTTGATCTACTTTCAGTTTTACAGTGTCATGACCCTTGTGTCTATAATGAAAGTGTACAACGTCGTTAAAATAATTGTGTAATTAAAAGAATCCTAAAATTTCTATCATTATCTGGATGCGGTTGTTGATAAACCATGTTTAATCATACATTTATTCTTTGTGAATGGTACATTGCATTCATAAAAAATTGAGAATAGTATTTATATTGTAAAAAGAAAAATTACATCATTTGATAGAAATGTCGGATACATATCAGAATTAATAACAAAAATGGAAAAATGAAAGTGTTAATATTATTAAACCACAATTCAGTGATTACATAATGTTCATCCAATTTTAATTAGCAGATAAAATGTTTATTCTTTTAGCGGAAATGGCAAAAAACCAGTCTTCTATCAAAATAAAAGAAAATTGACATAGATAAATAGGATGATATCTTATTGAAAAAATTAATTTTCTCTAGAAGAATATGTGATTGTCCATACAAAAAAATATTCATACAATTAAAAAAATGACTTAGTTAGCAATTTTTATCGTTCTTTTTTTATTTATTTGTTTTATTACTATAGTTACAGAAAGATTAGTAGAATTTGGAACAATAATTAATCGGTCTCTAACTAAATCTTTTTACATATGTTCATAATCTATACCTACATAATTTCTCTTTTAAAAAGTTGTAGTGCTTTGATTTACATGCTTGATGGGATACACGATTTACTTTCCATTGATTACATAAAAATAATTTTTCAATTAGTCGTTTTCTGGATTGAAAGTTTACTTTCCTTTGATTAGTTGGGTGAAAACAATAAGTGAATGAAAGTCATTGCGACAATATATATATATATTATTAGAACAAAATTTCAATAAAATTTTCTGAATGGAATAAACATTTATTACAATGTTTAAATTATGTTCGAGCAAGCTATCTTTATCTATTCAAGAATCTCTTAATTGACTATTAACATAATACATATGGACCATTAAGAAATTTCCCCCGCATATGTATAGCCATTATCTTCAGTCGCAAATTTATTGAAATTTTTTTCTAATAATATATTGATTGTTGCAATAACTTCCATTCAACTAATGTATAGAAAGTAAATCCTCAATAGGAAAAATTATATTTTTCTATAGAAAAAAAACAATTAAGACTGAAAGTAATCAACGAAAAATAAACCCGTGGAGAATAAATCGAGTAATCACACAACAAGAATATAGTAGTACAGATGAACTATTCAATCACCAACTAGAAATATTTTACTGTGCATTGAAGATTCAGTATTTAAAATCTAATAATTTAATGTAAATGTTTGGTTGACGAGGGAATGTTTTCGACTGATCAATCGCTTTTGAGTTCAGACTCTGTGCATAAGGTACATCTCAGTGAAGTATGAAAAAGCACAAAAGATTAAATTCTAGAATCTCTAATGGGATACGGCTCATTGTTGGATCTTTAATATCTTGAGAAGAAAACATGCTTTTGAGCTGAAACTTTTAGATCATTCTATCTACTGACAGACCTGTATATAGGCAAAATCTCAGTTCGAAATACCCGCAATCGATTTTTGGTATATACCATATCATGCGCCAAAATTTCAGTAAAATACTTATAACTCTGAACAGAAGACCTATGGGTATTTAATCTTTTGTGCTTTTTCATATTTGACTGGGATGTATCTGATGCACAGAGTCCGAAATTAAAAGCAATTGATTAATTGAAAATGTTTCTTCATAAAATTGATATCTTTATTTTTTTTTTCTCATGCTAATGTATCTCTCAATGTTTTCTGACATAAAATATCAAATCAACACATCATATCTGTAAACAAGTCATGGAAGTTTACAAATTTCACATTATTACTAAACCATACAACTCTGTTTCTTCTTTCTCTGAAATTATTGAAAATCAATTATTTTTAAACGAATTACATACTATTCTACGATAATTATATAACCAAATATAGATGATGAGAAACATACTTCTGGTATTATTTTTAGGTATAGACACTATTTATATAAATGCTTGTTCAGCTATTAAGAAAATGAAACATCAAAGAAACATCATACTATATTCTTTTTATACGACTCATTTTCAAACACTTCGTAATGAAAGTTTTTTTCATTTGGTAAAATTAATACTTTCATGGCCAAAAAATGACCTTTAAAGTCATTATCTGCGTAGAATAAAGAAAAACATCAAAATAATGTTGTTAATGGCGGCAGTTTTTTGAAGCGGAATCAAACAGTGTACTCGAAAAATTTTTTCTGTGTTTTACATTCAATTAGCAAAGGCATCTGAGCTTTTATCTGTCCTCTTAAAAATTTACCATGCAGTTCAGTCAAGAAATCTATTCATTTAATCTTCCTTTTCTTATTTATACTCAAAATTCAACGAATGGTAGGATTGTAGCTCTCAACATCTGGTACATACACAGATAAATTAAAGACTATTACTATTTAAAATAGAAAAATAGATTGAGTTCTTTCTACTGTCTGCTTTTTCTCTAAGTATTATGATTTTTACAGATCAGTTTTATATCAGTAAACACTGAAAAGAGAAAAACAGAAGAAAACATGTAAGAATCACTAGTGATGCATAAACGTTTATGAAAAAAACAAAAGATATAAAGTAAAGAAAAATAGAGTTAAATGACCCGCTACAATGTAAAAATCTTAAAATAAAGAGTATAGAAGTAGCACAAGCACATGTAACAAACAAAGTAACTATACGAGAACATTTATGAATATTTAGATGATAAAGATAAAAGAGAAATAAAAAAAAGAATAGTTGTAATAGTATGATCAAAGGTAGAATACAGTGTATCTAGAAATATAGTTATTTTCTGTATTTCATGATTTTAGAATGAAATAAATGGTTATATTCGGAAAATCTGAAAATACTCATCTAAATTAAAATTTTGATGTTAAATGAAATTTCTTCACAGAGTGATATCAGTCATCGAACGGATAAACTTCAAAATTAACAACGATGAAGGATAAGCAAGATACTGTTAGATGATGAGCATCATAGGTCATTTTTATGTAGGCGAAACGCTTGAATTATTGATAGAAATTAAAAGAAGCGATTCTCATTGAAACCAGTTGAACGAGAAAATGTCAGTTGTGATAGTGTTTTTTAAAGCAGATTTTTTTTTATTCATAACCTCCATCTCACAGGATCAGAAATATCACTAAATATAAGAATTCAAAATGTATGCAGATGAACATTTGTCAAAAATTGAAAAGCATACTCAACATGAGAGAATAAAAAATTTATTCCAAACTACATAGAATATGAAAAATTTATTAGTCAAAAATAGATCTGAAAATTATGATGTACAGAATAATTCTTGCTGTTACTTAATTAAAGAAACATAATAAAATCATATAAAATCTAAGTAAGATTTCAGAAAGAAAAGAAAAGCTAGATCTCCATCAGAACTTAAACAAGCTGTTCGATCAAACTCGAATGTCATGTCTTGATGGTAATATAAGAGGCACTAATATCAATTGCTCGTTGGTGCATAGACAAAAACAAGCAATTGAACGTCACTATAATTCCTGTGTCATACAACAATCAATTTTTCGTATGGAAGAAAGTTGAATGCTTCGTCTTTCAACCACTGCAAATGATGTATTACTCCGACAAGCTCTATTTGAAAGTCATTCAGTAAAATTTTTCTTATTAGTATGCTAATGTTTATACATCCACACCCTTACCCTCAAGTAAAATGGCAAGAAGTATTCTAGATCTCATCTAGGTCTTCATCAGATTCGTATAGATTGTGAAAGAAATACTGGCTCCTACAATGGTCAACCATACGTCAGTCATTGTGATGCATTCTCTATTGGCTATACAAGATGCTGATTTGATGTACATTCGTCACATTATACAAACTATCGAGAATGGAACAGAATTAAATATTTTTTGCAAAAAGACTATTACTACAAATTACTATAGTGCATGAAGGAGTAGTTGATACCATAGACAGATATATTTTTTTCTCATTATTCGATATATTGTTGAAATAGGACCAGACAAATGCGGTTTCGGCACATAATTGTCAGTTCTGATATTTAAACGTTTGGGAATCGAGTTGAAGTGCAGGATCAAGACTCAAAATGACATGGATTTTCGGAAATTCTGAGGAATTCGATTGATAAATTTTACTACAAAATCGGTATGATTTCATCAAGTTTCTAATAATTTCCTAAAATTTCAAGTAAAATTAATGATTTCAGCAATAAAAGATCTATTAACTCCATTCACAACTCTAAGTAGTTTCAGAAATTTCAAAAATTAATTTCAAACATGAAGAAAAAATAAAAACCATAGTCTTTGCCCCAGAATTCTATAAAGATAATATTTGTGCTAAAGTACTGCAGGATGGAATGTGCTTAGTGTTAATTTTTTGAATTCGGTCTAAAATATAACTCTGATACAGACATGAGATAAGCTAAGTTAGATTATTCTGGAAAGAATGATTCCTAGTTTAAAAAAGACTTCGTTAGAAAATAAGTATTAAATATGAAATTTAGACAGCTTACTAATAAAGAATAAAATTAAATATTAATCACAAGGAGAGCAATAACAAGCATAAGGCTTTAAAATACAGTAGAATCTTTTGTAGAAATATAGAACAATAAAGAAGAGAATTTGACGCTTACTTTCTTCTCTTGTGAATGCTTGTAAATCATTTCATATAAAAAAAAGTTAATGGAAAATCTCCTAAACCGTGTATCATTAGAAATAGCAAAATTGAAATTATCAAATAGAAACATACGATTGTTTTTATATGTATCAAGCATAAGCATTATTAAAATTAGATCCTTTCATCTGGCAATGATAGCTCTCAATAAAGTAGGAAAACGAAATTAATGTACCAAAAATTCTTAATTCTTTCATTTCTGAAAATGATCACAAGCTGAAATGTCCATAAAGAAAATAGAATTATAGTTATAACTCAAAGAAGGTGACATTCAATAGGTGCAACTAATATATATGTTAAAAACAAAGAAATATTTGACTTAAAATATTCGCTCATGTATTGGTAATGACTGATATATTACTATAAGATTTCGAAACTTTTGAGAGCATCTTAGTGTTTAACATAAAATGACTATTATTATTACCTTGAGTACTAATAAAATCTATTATCCAAAACTGAAAAAAGTATGTGAGATGTCACTAGATGCTCATGATAACCTTACTATATACAATTCATTCGTTTAGTATTAAGAACCATACATATATGTCTTAGCAACAAGAAAGAAAAAAAACTGTATGAATTGAATATTTACATTTTTTTAGATAGATTATGTCATCGTTGACATCTCTTATACCATTTGAATGGTTTGAAATTCATAGTAATTCACGTGCACCTCAACTTCGTGTTGGTCATTCAAGTACATTTATTCCTTCATTATCAACTATATACATAATTGGTGGTGCAAATCCATCAGAATGTTTTGCAGATATTCATTCATTATCTTTACCATCAAAAACATCAGAAACATTTACATGGACAAAATTAATTGGTGAAGATATAGCTTTACGACGTTATGAACATTCAACTGTTTTATCATGTGATAATAATGAAAATATTGTATTTTTTGGTGGTGCTAATACAGAAAATAATTTTAATGATGTTCATGCATATAATATTTCAACAAAAACAATTGAAAATTGGACACCAAAAGATAATAAATTAGTATCACCACGAACTCATCATTCAAGTTGTTGTATACAAAATAGTTTATATATATTTAGTGGTGGTTTTCAAGGTGTTAAAGCAGTTGATGATGCTGAATTATATCGATTTGATTTAGGTATTCTTTTATTAAATATAATCATTAAACAAACAAAGATTTTTTCATTTTTAGCTTCTCATACATGGTCATGTGTACCAGCACATGGTTCTCCACCTGAACAACGACATGGTCATTGTTTATTATCACTTGGAAATTCTCGTCTTTATCTTCATGGTGGAATGGATGGACGAACATTTTTTTCTTCACTTTATTCAATTGATATTAATGCAAAACCACCAAGATGGAATGAACATTCATTGAAATCATCTTATCCAATAGCTCGAGCAGCACATGGTGGTGTATCTATTGAAAATACATCAACATTATTTATTTTTGGTGGTTTAGCACGTAATGGTCAAGCATTAAATGATACATGGTCATGGTCAGCAACAAATGAACAATGGACAGAAATTCTTTGTCGATCTATACCAAAATCAAGACTTGATTTTGCATATTGTCTTGTAGAATTTAAAGATAATGAACAAGATTCAAACAAACCTATATCATATATGTTTATTCATGGAGGAACAGATACACAAGGAGAAGTTTTTGATGATTGTTTTTTATTAAGATTAACATTTGATAATGATCAATAAAAAAAAAAAAATGAACATAATTTTTTTATTTAAATTATTCAAATTATGAAACCACTGTTCTATCTAATTTAAATATTCAATTGAAAATTTAATAGGAATCATCAGCATTGTTTCGATTCGAACATTAATACGAAATTATACGACTAAAGATGGTGACTATGCAAGCAGCTTACTAATTCAAATTTGTTATTGAATTTGATAATCTATAGACCATGCAAATTTATATCTATAAAATCTAATTAAATATGAAATTACATCGAATAGTAAAATAGAATTGAAAATATCGATAGAGAAACTAATCTGTATAATTAAAAAAATTTTCTAAGTTTTTTTCAAAATGAATTAATATAATATTTTAACAGTTAAGTAACGCCATCTAGTGTTGTTTATACTGAGATTTTCTTGACCAATAATCAGTTTAAACAATTGTTAGTATTTATTTTGATTTATCATCATATTCATCATTTTTTTTTTGTATGATGGAAGATACAACACGATTAACAAATGAACAATCAATAAAATTATTTATTCAACGAGATTATACTGAAGGTACAGCTGTGAAATTTCGAGAACATTTTCCTTCTGAACTCGAAGGAAAAGTAAATATTTCATTTTTTTTTTCTTTTAAAATTTTTTATTTTATCGAATTTATTTAAGATTGATCGTAGTAAATTTGTTGATATTTTACGCCATATTAATTCTATTTATGCTGAAGCTGAAGCTTTATCATGTAAAACATTTATGGAAAATTGTTGTGCTTGTTTAACAGGATATCTATTATTACTTTGTATGCCTACGCATTATGAAAAGGTTTAAATACTTTTTTATTTTATTAATAAAAAAAAAAAGTTCGATTATTTAGTGTGTTAAACGTGCTGCAAGATATATATCAGAAGAGAATGATCGTACTCTTAATCCAAAAGGAATATTTATGCTTGATCCAATGGAAAAAGGACTTCGTTGTGTAAATAAAATAAAACAAACAAACTAATTATTATTTTTATATTTTAGATTGAAGTATGTATTACAAATAATCGTCGATGATGGAAAAAAAATTTCTGAAGTTAATGGTTTTTGTTAAAACGCAAAAAAAAAATAGATAATATTGTATTCAGTTATATGAAAATATTTATGTTCTTCTTTTACGTTGAACAGTGTATATGAACTTCACTGTACTGTCTCAATTTATTTCAAAATTTCATTTGTGTATGATAGAATAAAATATATTTCTATGAAAAATAAATAAATACAGTTGTTTTATTCATAAAATTGAAATCTAGTTTTATGTAAGATAATCTTAAAGAAAAAAAAAACAAAAAGGAAGAATAATGTACTCTTCAATTTAATCTCATATCATAATAACTGTGACAATGGTTCTTTTAGATTCATTTCCTTTTTCCGTAGGACACCGCTATTTTTCAATCTAGATATAAAAGATTTTCAACACGATTTATTACTATTGAATATTTTATTAAACATCTTTTTTACAACAAAATAGACTCATTGATTAATTGATTTTAGGTTTTTTTTTTTTTCTATTGAAGTTAACTTCGTATTTTTTTTATATATTTAGTTAATGATGCAAGAGAAAAATAAGAAACATTTCCGATAAAAATTGCTTGTTATATTTAAAAAGAATTCATCGATCAAGTTTCTTTTTTTTTCTTTCTTTCTTTCTTTCTTTTTGATTGACATATATTAAATATAAAAGAAAAATCTTTTATTAATTTATTTGAATTTTTATATATATATAATCAATAATTTTATTTTGCAAATATTCATTTTATATACTTATTTAAAAAACAAAATTTCTATACATATTTATTCAGTTGAATTCCTGAAATATTGTGTTTTAAAACTAATGATATTTTTTAATATTTGTTTGAAGTTAATGAAAAAAATTGTTTGAAGTTAATATGCATAATTCCTAATTATTTTAACAATGTATTCTTTAAATTGTATTGTTCTTATTAATATTCATCGTTTGTGTTTTTTTTTTTTTATCTAAGAAAAAAAAATCATTAAACTATCGAGGTATTTATTATTTGATAGGCTATTTATTATCGTTAGATAATTATAAAATGCATTATAAATATGAGCTTTTAGTTAGAATAGACATGATGACAGAAATGGAAAAATGATTGAAATGAAAGGGTAAGAATTCAATAACGAGCATCAAGTCATGAAAGAATATTTCATATATAAAAAAAAAAAAAGAAAAACCGGAACTAACTTATTAAACGGATGAACATTACTAATTTATTTCAATCTATTCAATACAAGATTATATACTATTATTCAATGACTTAATTTTATAGAATTAAAATAAAATATTCTCTCGTTTTTCTTCTTAGGTTAATCAAAAAACAAATAAAAGAAAAAAGAATGTACCTTACTCATAAGCACCCCTCGTGTAAGTCAATGTTTCCATAGACTGTTTGCATAACTTTATTTGCAACGATATCATATTCACTAAACACAGATAATATTATTAACTCTGAGTTTAAAACTCATCTTGGTAAATATTATTATCTATAGTGTTCAGCATATAAATATGATAGATCTTATATAAAAGATCGAATAGTTGCTATTCATGGGTTCGGGGACTTTCCCTCGAGTATCAGATAAATTTGAAAACAAATTTAAACTGATATAATGAGTGATCATATATGACACTCGTATGTAACTCGAACAGCAAACGTGTAAGATACATGAAGATTTATAAATATCAATTATCTATTTATATTGATATATCTATTACAGAAAAGAAAAACGGTGAATATATAAATTATTAATATTGATAAATAGTGACATCTAGAATAAATTTTTTTTCTTCTCTAGAATAAAAAATGTTAAATATTAATAATTAAATAAAATTACTAGGGAATAAATAAGATTTAATTTACTTTTTTTTGCCTTTTTAATCGATATCGAAAATGTCATCTGGATATTTTCTATATTGTTATAAACCTGAATCTGTCTATTAGAAAGAATGATTTTTCTTTAGGTTTTTGTATTTTTTTTTTAATATTTGATGTTATAAGAACAGATGTCATCATTTCATTTATCTTTAAGCGAATAGTACCAAAAAAATAAAGATGAACAACAGGATCTACGTTTATTCTTCTTTAAAGAAGAGAAAAAAAAGAGAAGAAAAGAAGACGAAGAAGAAGAAGAAGAAGAGCATAAAGCGGAAATTGAGAACTTTCTCTTTCTACTGTCAGGTTAATACGATGTTTTAATCAGAATTCAAGTAGAAAATTTTGATTTAGATTTTTTTTTTTCATTTTTATTTTTAGTTATATAAATATTTTATTTTTAAATAAAATTTTATCAGAACATTAAAAACAAAAAAAGGATGTGTGCATGTTATGTTTTACAAGCATCATCATCAATTCGAAGTACTTATCGTTTTGTAAGTATCTTGTTTTATTATTAATTTAATTTATTATCAATTTTATTGAAACAATCTACTTGATTTATAAATAAACGAAAGATATTTGTTAATAATATATTTAATTAATTACTTTTTTTTTTTTTTGTTTTTCGTAATATTTATTAAAGAAATTCTAATATCTAAATTGATACAAATCATATATATTATTACAAAAAAAGAAAATATTTGTGTGTAGGTTTGTTTTTTTCTTTTTTAATTAACAATAAGTAAGAATTTTTATTGGATATTTAAGATAGATATTATGTTAATCTAATGAAAAAAAAAATGATCAAAAACAAAAAGAAGATTACTATAGAGAGAAAAATACGAAATGTCTTTCTTTTTAAATATTAGTTTTTTTTTCATTATTAAAAATAATCTACTAAATAATGTGTAGAACATTGATATATACCAGACGAATGACACGCATTTGTGCGTGTATATCTGTGTTTGAATAATTTGTTGAATTCCTCGACTGATAAACATGAAAGCGAATACGCTACACATACACGTACACATATAGACAAAGAAAAGCGATTATGATGATTCCATTCCCAACGTCTCACGTTCCCATTAAGGGACTTTTTCTATTGGTGTCAGTGCTCTCATGTGTAGTTGTTTCGTAGAAAAAATCGAGTTTTCCCTTCTCTATGCTTGCTGTTGTGTAGTCGGCATAATTATTTTTCTTGACTTCATTTATTTTCTCTCTCTCTCTCTCTCTCTCTCTCTCTGTTGTTCTCATCTATCTCTTTGCTTGCCTCTTTTTTTATGTAGAAATTGTGTCAGTAAAGATGGTGACTATAGTATAAGAAAAAACTGCCTGTCGACATTATCGAATGCAATGATGCGAGAGCGTATAGTGCTTATGTTCGTGACATAGCTCACGCATGCATTTGACACGAGCTCAGGTGTGCTTGTTGTTTGTTGTTATTTTTATGAAAATGTATCGACAAGAAGCATCATTCTTTTGGTGAAAACAACTAATCAACTTCTTAGATACTTAAATCTACAAACAATTATATTTAAAGTGATTATTGAAACATGAATAAAAGTCCTTCATCATCACCACAACCATTGACAAATACAAAACGTTCTATTCATGGAAAAAAACTACAATATCAAGAAAGAATTGTTGAACAACCAGCATTATCTCTTCCAGCAACAACAACAACAACAACATTAATGTCGAGTTGTTTAACTACTGAGAATATGCGTAAAACATCCTCAGTAATTGTTTCTTCCAATTTCGGAGATATACAGATAAAACAGGTAGAAACAAAAAAGAAATGACAAATTGATTTATTTCTTTGTTCTTTTAAGATCTAAATATCAAATTTCTTTGCTTTTCCTTCTTTTTTTCTTTCTTTCTTTTTTCTTTCTATCTTTATATAGTATAAATAGTGTTTGAAAGATCACTCTTATTTTCTAGAACAGAGAAAAAAAAAAAAAGAAAAGAAAAGTAATTATTTCAAGTGAACTCCTTGAACAATATGCTCATATTATTCTATATTAACTAAAATTTTTTTTCTCTCTAGTTGACATAAGAGATTTTCTTATTCTTTATGTTAAAAAGAAGAAAAAGTATCCCAACTTATTAACAAATATTAATGACAGTTCGTTTGACAACTCAATCCTTGTTTGTGAAAGAAAAAGAAAAAAGATATTTGGTAAGCACTAAAAAAAACTAATGATACCTAAGAAATATTTTTATTTGTCTACAAGGAGATATTTCCACTATTAGAAATTTCAAGTTTATTATATGTAATCCTTTCATTCTTGTCGAAAGGTTGTTTCAACTTATAAGTATGTGCTACTAATAAATATATTAGTATTAAGAGAGAGAGAGAGAGAAAAAGAAGACAGAACGATAGAAACAAATTGATTTGAGTCTAACCGATGGTACTATAGAGTAATGCCAATCAACCAAATGTCATCTTGGGAATTTGCTTTCGTTGTTCGATGATAACAAAAGGGTGGCAAGCGAACTAAGAAGGAGAGAAAGCAAGTTTCCGGTGGTTTTGTTGCTGTTCGTTGTATAGTGAACAATGAGACGAAGAAAGAGAAAACAATGAGACGAATGAGAAATAGGATAACAACATGAGAACTACTAATAAGGTTGTGTATTTTGGTAATCTCTATTCGTCTGAATTAGGATTCTTCTTTAAAATATTGAATGAACTAATATAAAATATTTTATTTCTTTATATTCTAATAGTTAAATAAGAATACATATAATAAAAAATAGTGACATCTAGCAATATTTTTTTTCCCTAATTGAATAAATGTTATTTTAAAATATCATGAAGACTAAAAATATAAAAATAAAATTCATTATTATTATTATTATTTATTTTAGGAAATGGAGTTAAAAGCTGTTGGAAAATTGGGTATGGTAAAACGAAAACAATTTCTACAAAAACGAGATATTAGTCGATCACATGAGGTAAAAAAACATTGTTTTCCAATAATTTTAGATATTTATATATATATTTATATATAAATAGAAATAAGAAAGTTGATATTTAAATTTATGTATCCATTACTCTTTTACATTTGTAAAAATTTTATTTCTTCATTGATTCACAACATTAAACAAATATTTAAACAATGAAAAAATAAAAATAAATCTTAATTTAATTTAATTTAATACATGTTAAAATTTATAAATAAATAAACAGAAAGAAAGAAAAAAAATGATGAAGTAATCATGTGTAAATTAATAGAAAGTTTTTTTTTAAAGGTGAGTAAAACAAAACAGACATGTGAAAATCATAATGTGTTGAAAACAATTTTCTTCTTGAATGCATCCGAGAATAAATAAAAAAGAAATAAATGCTTTCCTTTTTATTATAATTGCTTTATCAGTTATTCAATAGAAGGTCGTTACAATAATATTTAATTAAGTTGCCTACCGTTCGTAAGAGTACTTCCTGATGTTAATAAATGCTAAGGCTTTTGCTGATTAAACGTATGCAAAAACAAAGAAAAAATTTGTAAATAACGCATTTTTTACTATGACATTAAGAGAAATTTATGATAATCATCGATTTTATATAGATTTTTAACGCTTATTTTAATAAAATTAGTTTTTTTTGTTATGTTTTGTTATTCTATTTAAAGTATTTTCTATTGTATGAACATGAATAGAATTCTATTATTATATGTCTATATGTCAATAAAAGAAAAAACAATTCTGATCAACTATATAGACTAAACAGATAGATAGAATTTTCTAATCGATCTTGCGTATCATTTTACATCTATATTGTTATAAGTACATCATATATAAAAGAAGAAGAATTTTGTTATGTTGCCTTTTCTTACATATCGTTTTATTTTCTATATAGAATATAAGTAAAGAGCAATCGATTTATGGAAGAAAATAAGAAAATGATGGTCTTTGACGATCATCACCTTGAAATAATTATGCTTCGAGGAAAGACGATAAAATTAATCATATTTAGAAGATATAAAAAGAAATGAAAGATTTCCCATTTGTGTAGATTTATATTTTAAAGAAAGATAAGATGCGTGCTATTGATTAGACTGTGATTGAAAAAACAATCGAATCACTTGTCTATGCTTCGAAGAACACACTAATAGCAGATGGTTCGTGATATTACTTCATGATAAAAAAAAATGCAAAAACTCATCGAACTATTAAAAACTATTAGTATAGTCATCATCATCATCATCATCATCATTGTTGTTGTTGTTGTCGTCGTTATTCGGACTAAATTTGATCTATATTTTTCTATTTTTTTTGTCAAAGCTTATTCTTAAGTAACGAACGGAAAAAATGCGGAGATCTCGTTAATTAAACCAACAACGAGCTAATTCGACTTGACATTCAATTGAGGATCATTTTTATGTTTCATCTTTCTTTCTATTTCTTTTTCTTTTTTTTTTTCTCGGAAAACTATTACCGAAAAAAAAGGGGGGGAAGAGATCGAGATAATGACAATGATGAGAACGATAACGACGGACGGTCGTTCGTTGTTGAGCAAAAAGAGAGAAATATATCCGTGTCGTTGTCGTCGTTTCTTTTTGTATGTAAAACATCGGTCGAGAATGCAAGCGATGCTCGACATGAGAAAAACGAGAAAGAGAAGGCGTACAGGATGGAGAGCGAGAAGGAGGGAGAGAAGGAAACAACCCTTCCCATCATCATCATCAATGACTATTGTATTCATTTCAATAACGACGCGCCAGGCGCAGCAAGCCTTCATTTCTCGCAATTCTTCTCTCTTCTCTCTTCTCTGGTCTCTTTCCTTTTAGGAAAGCACGCACCATTATGTTTTTCCTTCAAAGCAACGATACTAAATAAAGTTTTTTTCTTCTTCTCTCTTGTCCTGTTATATACAAGAATTATCTCTTCTCTGTATACATTTGTCAATGTATCTGTAAGATGATGGTGGGTGGTCGACAAAAACCGATGATAATAATGAAAGTAAATACAATAAGAAAATCCAATCATTTTCAATTTTGACTTTTCATTTATTTATTTATTTATTCATTTATTCATTACATACATATTTCCATTATTTTTCCTTTGGTCTTTTTTGTATTTAATCTCTATTATTGATCATTATGTCATCATTTCATCTTGATACTTCATTTAATTCATTAACAATCACTTCAACATCATCAGTATCAACAGCAACAACAACAACAATTACTAATCGTCGATTATTAGATGTTGATCCTCATCGTTTATCTATAGGCAATGCAACAAATATGAATGTTTCTAGTGTTAGTATTCATCAACGCCGTACATCTATTGTCAATCATCATCAACGTCGAAATTCTCAGTTACGTAAAACAAGTTTTACTACTTCAACATTGGTATGTGTGACAAAATATAATTAGTCTGTCTGTTTGCTATTGACATATAGAAAATGAGATTGATAGAGAAAGATTAGATATTTTTGCTGTCTAAGATATATATGCGATTGTATGCTTTCTTTTTCAACCAGATGTATAGTGATAATGATATCATATAGAAAAAGATTTTTATTTTCTAATAGATAAATATATATATATATCTTGTCGATAAAAGAAAAATCTAGAAGAAAATATTTTAATATTAAATGAAGTTTGTCTTGATGTCAATTGAATGGTTGAACAAATTTATATTTGTATTTTCTTAAATACATACATCAACAACACTTCATTATTATATTCCTTCATTTTTCTATATTCACATCATATAGAATCGTTTCCTTCAAGCGATGACAGATGTTGAATGTGTTGAAATCAACTCAACTAAGAATCTGTCTTCAACGAGGCAAAACACTCGGAAATTATGCTAAATAATGAATAACAGTATAGAAAAGAAAATGAAAGATAGACCAAATAAAGCCATCAGTAACAGCTAACCAGTATTGATGATAGATCGTTTATTCCGCTTATACACTATCTATAAAGGACATTCAAGTAAAAATCGCATTTTTTTTTGTGACTCCTTCTGGATACCTGGTATGAACAGGTTTTTTTTCCGAAAAATCCTGTTTTGTAAATATCTGTTGTACAATCATCTCAGACTAAACTACTTCAATATCAGAATGAGTAAGCCATGGAATGGCAAATATCAAATTGGTACAAATTCTAAAGTCAGCATGTTAAAATAGTTTAAAATTTTAATTCTGCAAAATTTTTTACATTTTCAAATTTCAACGAAATCCATAGGTCCACAGTAGGTTCTGTTAATATAATCCTTATTAATGATTATTTTGAACTTCAGCAGTCAAAATTCGGCAGAGATCAGAAACCAAAGATTTACTGAAAACTGGTAACAACTTGAGATTTGCCGCGGTCTCTAGCTATTGACAAAAATGAGAGAATTGGTAGTTGCAACTGTCAGTAAATGTTATTCGACGTTTTTTCTTGACGAATTCATCTACAATCATTTCGATGTCCTACTGTTGAGCGATTTTCTTATGAATACTGATTATGGCCAAACTATTAAGTCGTTCGTCACCTTTTCGATTTCTTAAGTAACTCTCAATTAATTTCAAAACTGAGAATGATCTTTCAGTGCTGGCCACCGACACCGGAATCAGCGCATACAGTTCAAGTAGAATGTAGATATTTGGATAGAACATTTTCAATGATTGAATCATTTTCATGATGTCATTGATTGTACTTGGTCGCTCTGATATTGGCAATAAGAAGAACAACTACGTTCAAAGTTTGAAATTATCAGACTTGATAACAAAAAAAAAAAATTCAGGGGAGATTAATCCCCCCCCCTCCCCCGGCTACGTCCCTGTTCCTTCTCTTTATCTGAACATTCTTTATGGATAGTCTCGTAATCGCTTTAAGAAAGAGAAATGATCGCTATCATATAAAATGTCTACAGAACTAAATTATAAAAGAAAATGACAACGATAAACAATTGACTTTCTAATAAACCTCTGCAATTTATCTATTTGAAAAAGATATTTATTATAATTTCTATTATATTAACCATATGTTAAATTACTCATTTAATTTCCATAAAACAAGTGTAGATTTTTTGGTTATATCTACGCAATAAATATAATATATATAATAAGAGAAAAAGAAATACTTCGTGATAAAATGATGATTATCTTTTTTTTTTTATGTTTAAACGTATGCATATTCATATCTTACGGGACGTTTTTGTTTTTGATTTATGAATATAAATATTTAAATATGTCATGTTTATCGAATTGTTGTTATCATGAAAATCCTTGATTATTTATTATGAAATAGAAATAAAAAAAGAAGAAGCAAAACGTTACATTTAATCTATGAATTACTTTTATTTAAAAATATTTCAATTAATTCTAATTAAATTAAAATAAAAATAATTTGTCAACTTATTATCATTAATTTAAATCAATAAATATATTTTTATAATAGAGAAATAAAAATTCTTATTTAAAGAAAGGAAAAAATAAGAGCAAAGATTATTAGAGATAAAAGAATTCTCTAAGGATATATAAACATGATTCATTATCTTATAAATTGATCCTTTTTCTTTCTTATTTAGGTGTAAAAGACAATGAAAGTTTTACAGACTAAACGTGATTTTTATTCTCAATATTTTATATATATGAAAGAAACAAAGAAAATATGACCTTTTTTTAATAAGAGGAAAAATACTTTCTCTATTATTAAACTAAAAGTCAGCAAATGTGACACCATAATTATCAATAGAAAAATAATCCAAAAATATTCTTTTTTGTTCTGAATGTTGTTAATATACTGAATCTTGGGTAGAAGAAAAAAAACTATTCATCAATAATCAATTTTTTTATATAATTAGTTAATAGATAAGAAAAAAAAAATACTAAATTTATGAAATAATTAAGAATACTAAATGTCAAAAGATTTAATAATAATTTTCAATTAATAAGTAAATATAAAAAATAAGAAATTTTGATTTTATTTTAAAAATAATTCGTTATAATTCTATCACTATTGCCTAGCGGCAATTTTTTATATCTTTCTTCATTTTACAGGCAAGCCAAAAAAAAAAAGGCAAACACAATTTTTGTCTCTTATTTCATCCGAAAGAAATAATACTAGCATGGTCGTCGTTCTACCCCATCGGACTATTCGATATATGACGTGTTTGTGAATGCGAGGTTTGTTCATCATTCTGTCTATAATTCTATCTGAGCGAACGCGCGCGAGAATCGAATATTGTTTAATAATGAGAAGAGACTTTAGCAGCGTATAGATATATATATTTTACACGGCATGCGTCAGCGCGCAACTTCATGTCTAAAGAAGAAAAAAAAAAGTCTGTCTATCTTCGTTGTTGTCGCGATGAAATGTGATGATTTGACTATCTGTATCTGTTGTCCGGCCTTCTCTCTTCTTTTCTAATACGATTAGAATTAATAAGACTCTCGCTCACTCCCATCACTCTTTTCCGCACGACGTCTACAACTATCTTAGCCGATGTTTCTCGTTTGTCGTCGTTCGACATCGGCAATAGACAAAATGTTATTATAAAATATGCGCACACATACATATATATGCTTTGACATTCTATGAACATTGATTTTAAAAAAAAAATAAAAGAAAATCACAAATAGAAATCTATGTTTATATTATTATTTATCAATTGTCAATTGCCATTTTAATATTAACGAATATGTCCATATCAACAATCAAAACATTGGGTGAATTTATGACCGATTGTGCTCGAACAACACATCGCCTTTCTTGTTATACACCATTACCAAGTCATGCTGCTCAGGTTTGAACAAAAATTAAAGAAAAATTTTATTATTTAGTAATTTAAAATTAATATCGATTTTTTTATACTAAAAAAATATATTTTCATTTTTTTTGTTTTATTTCGAAAGCAAGATAGGAAAAAAAAAGAAAATTAATTCTATCAATCGTAATATATTCTTATATTTCCAATAAGTACAAGAAAAAAAAAGTCTTATTTTTGCATAAAAATTTTCATAGATGAAGAAAAACATCAAATATACAAAAGATAATAATTTGTTATTTAGTCTCTTATGATCGAATGTCATTAATAGACAAAAGAAAGAAGAAAATAGTCAAAATATGATTTTTACATGTGAAAGTCTCATTAGAAAAAATTTTTCTACTGATATTTCTTACTAATAGAATATTTTGCTTGATTAGTTCTCTACGTTTTCTTTTTCTTTATCATAAACGATGAATGATGAGAATCATTGTCTTTTTCTTCTTTTTTTTTCTTTCGTTAGAACATTGTTTTCACACTTGAATAATAACAAATGAGAGAAGAAAAACTAAGAGACAGTTCGTGATCCTATTAGATAGTCGTGACCAAATTTTCCTCCTATTTATATGATCTAGTAAACAAAATATATCTATATATATGTAATAGAAATGCAATACTATCATAGTTCTTCTTCTCCTACTAAATCCGATAATATTCATCCGATTGTAACCATGACAAATATGAATACTGATTATAAAAAAAAACTTTCAAATCTTAAAAAGAACAATAAATTTTATAAATCACAATTTATCCGATTTCAACGAGCACAGGTATTAATATTCCTTATTTATTTATTTTTTATATTCTTTTATTGACAATTATGTCTAGCTTTATATTATTTTTACAAACTTTTTAAGTTCAAAAAAAAAAATATATAATCTATATGATAAAGAATAAATGAAGCAAGAAAAAAGTATTATTTCCGGTTCTTTTCAATTCTTTTAAATAGGTCAAATTTTATTATTTAGTATGTATATTCGAAGGATAATAGTTTAATAATTAACAATTATTAACTATTAGATCAATTTTAATTATTTTTCCTGTTTTAAAAGTTTCTGTAATTTATATGTAATATAAATAATAAGATTTTAATTTTTCTTCTATAGTTATTTTTTTCTTATGGATTTGTGTGCGTGCACACTCAGGATCATATTATTTGAAATCGATCACTTCCGGCAGAATGCACACGATGTATTATTTTTATTGTTTTGTTCATATCTATCTATATATATATATATAAATAGAGAGAGAGAGAAAGATAGACTAAGTCTTTCTTTTTCTTTCTAATATATAATGTTATACTACTTTAAAAAAAGATCTATTTTACTTATTATTATTTTTTTTTTCTTTATAAGTAAATAATAAATATATGATTATAGTTTGAAATAGTCAATCTATTCTTTTTAGTTAAGAATTGAATAAGAAGAAATTCTATTGGTATTCATTGATATATGTAGTAGTATCTAATCGATGTGATCAATAGAGAAAATGAATGAAGCATTGTGTTATTTTTGCTGCTTTCTTTTTTCTTCTCAGTCGCTATTGTCAATCCATGAGACTCAATTATTGATTCCATGCGCGCTACCATGCGTCCGTCTTGGCCTTGAATCCATTTGTATGGACTAGTGAAGAGACTTGCGCGCACTGACGCGATGGAAAATATTTGTAGCGTACGAATAACAGAAGGCGACGACGACGAAGAAGAAAGAAGAAGAAGAAGAAGACCTCGTCATCTTAGCGTCGCGTGCCACTGAGCTTTTAAGGATTATAAGAGTAAGGAACTCTGTTAGTCAACAACACATAGTAGCGAATCGAAGACGAAGTTACTTTCTTTCTTCCTCTCTCTCTTTTTTGCTTTACATTCACACGCACATATTCACAACTAACAATCAATCACTATTACTACGACAACAACAACAATAAAAACAACGACGACGATAACAAAAACCATTGAAAAAATCTTTTTTTCTATACATTTATCTCATGTTCAGAGGAGAATCATGCGCAGTAATAGTACTAGTGCGACTGGTGATGGTCATCATTCTCAGCATCATCATCACCATCATCGCCGTTTATTTATTCAAAATTTTCTTACGGATTTTCGTCGTCAGTCGAGTGTCAATGATTATAAATTTCCAAATACATTGGTATGTACACAAAAGTTATCAAACAAGTATATATACTTCTCAAGAGATTTAGATGAAAATTAAATTTAGTTGACGTATTATTTTACTATGAATAAACTTCGATTTTGTCATTCTTTAGAGATTAAAATCTCCAATGATATAAGAATATATATATATATGCCCTAATATAGAAAATTCTTTTTTTTTTGGTTCGTATTATATCTATAAAAATCTATCTTAAAATCCCTCTAGAGATGTATTCATTGTTTTCAATAGTATATCTAACAGCTTAAGAAAGAATGTTATAGACAAATCCCAAGATAGCTTAAAAGTATTTTTAAGATAATCGTCGAGTAATGTTACTTAAAACGTTTCTTTTTTTTTTCTTTTCTATTAATCTACCTTAAAGAAGAAATATTTAACATATTGATTTCGATATTTCTTCTCCTCTTTTATATTCATTACGGTGTCAGCTGTCTTTTCCTCTTGTATTTTTGTATTGTTCTGCAAAAACGAGACTGAATAAATGAAAGAATAGGCATGCAATGCAATGATGATCATAGTAATGATTCTGGCATTCGACCTCAAAAGTGTTTCTTTCTTCCTTTGATTCTTTTTTTACACGCAATGTATAATACTTGTCGTTCTTTCTTTTTTTTTTTTTATTCTTCTTCTCCTACTAAATATTATATCATATCAATACTAAGCATATAAACGAATGTATGAAAAGTGCAGAATATAGTGTCGATCTCTTGAGAATTTCTTGTTGTTGAAATCTCGAGGTTATAATTCTAAGGCTAACAATAATAGATAAGCATTGTCTATATCAAAAGATCAGAAGAGCAATAATGATGATGGAATGAATATTATGATATGATGGTATATCTAGAATAATTTGACATTGATCACTCGTCACACTAATAATATAAATAAAACATTGAAAATAGAATCTTAATTTTAATAAAAACAAGTCACATCTATTTTTAATCAAAATAAGAAAAAAAAAGAAAAAGAAGAAATAATGACACTTATTCCGGTTGTATTAAAGTTGTAATTCAGTTTATTTTAAGATTTGTTCTGCTCCTCCTTTTGACGGATATAGGCGGTTTGTTTTCGTTCAACTTTCAAAAATGTCAAAATAAGAGAAATAAAATATAGAGAAATACATTTATCTATTTCGATTTTTATACGTGTCAAAAACACAAAAAAAAAAAAGATGACATATTGAGACAGTCGTTATTCTCTCATTTTTTTCTCTTTTACATTGCTGCTCTATGCACACTTCTATGACAGGAAAAACACATCAACTAGTGCTTAACAAGAATAATATTTATCACTGCCGCTAGCAACATTCAGAGAGAAAGAGAAAGAGAAACGAAGAAGAAGAAGAAGAAGAAGAAGCCATCCACCAAAGAACGAGAAAAAGAACAGTAAAACGATCGAGAAAAAGAGAGAAGAAAAAAGATTTGATTTATGCAAAGCTCATTTTGTTACTAAAACTAAAACAAAAACCAAAGACAGGAAAAAAGACTACACACGTTCTTTCCTATCTTGTCGTGTTCAATTTCCCACACTCCTTTTTCCTTCACTCTTCCCTCTCGATATCTATCTTTTCCTACATACAACATTCAAGTCTACCGACCATAATAAGTCATGATGTCGTCTGAGATAACATCTCATCGTCCTATACAAAAATTTATTAAGGCTAAGGTATAAAGATCAATAGAATAATACTTGATCTTATCTGATCAATTGATTTCTTTTTTTAATATATATATATATATATTTTTTTTTCTATTATATTTATTTAGTCACTTGCAGTTACTGATGAAGAAACTGGAGATTTATCAGCAACACGTTTATCTATATCAAATTCTTTAACTAGTGTTCATAAACAATGTGAACAAGATGATACTGAAGCAACAAATAAACTTTTAGAAATTGGTCGTGTTGCTTCATGGGCTGTTGGTTTTGAAAAATTGCTCAATGATGATATTGGTTTACAGATATTTAATGAATTTTTAAAAAAAGAATTTAGTCAAGAAAATATACAATTTTGGATTGCATGCGAAAAATTTAAAAAATTATCAGATCCAGAAGAGGTTAGAAAATAATCTTAACTAAAAATATATATTTAGAATATTTTTTTTATTTTTCTAAAGATTCGTCATAAAGCCAATTTAATTTGGTCAACTTATTTACATGATACAGATGATGGTTCATGTCCAATAAATATCGATAGTCGAACACGACAAGAATGTCAACAATCCTTGTTAAATAAACCCAATGCCCATGTATTTGAAAAGGCTCAAGCTCAAATATTTCAATTAATGAAATATGATTCATATAGTAGATTTCTTAAATCAAATATGTATAAAGATTGTATTATGAATGAAATGGAAGGTAAAACTATACCATATATAAAACAACAACAACAAATGTCATCAAGTACTGACGATAGATCAAAAACACTTGATTCACTTGTATGAAATTAAAAATAAAAAAAAAAAAGAAAAGAAAAGAAAAATAAATTATTTTTAATTCATTAAAAAATTTTCTTTTTTATTTAGACAAAATTGAAAGAAGATGAAAAAAAAGATAAAAAACGAAGTCCACTTTTACCTTGGACAAAAGGTAAAAAAAAACCCATAAAATAAAATAAAATTTTACATAATTAAATATATTTTTTATTATTCATTATTTTAGCATTTATTAAATGGAAACGTCTATCAGGTTTGTTGATATCTATAAATCTTCTTCATTGTTGTATATACACGTATATATGTTTCTTGATTAATTTATTTTTTATTCATTCTCAATTTATCTAGCTACACCAGAGACAAGCAAGTTTCTTTTTTTTTTATTCTTTTCTTTTTTTTGTTGATGTTCTGCGTCTATACACATATTTAAAAAAAAAAACCTAGTTTGTCTAATTAATAATTTTAAAAATATATATATATTTTCTTTTTTGTTCTCCATCTAATCGTGAAAATTCGAAAAAATATCTCGAATCACGACTAGATAGAGTAAAATGATAGTAATCATCATCAGTTTGTGCTGTTGCTACTAATAATACTATCGTTATGCTATTTGCTATTACTAACCGTTTTCGTATGTTGATAGCTTCGTGTCAGTTGTTTGATGCTCTGCATGTGAATGAGATGTGAACAAAGATTAATGATTAATCGATTTGACCTATTCTACTGTTCAAACACATGCATATATATACATATACACTTGTAAACTAAACAAATTAAATGAGCATGTCACCAATTAATATTACAAAATGCGTGAAATATTATCAAAGCACTATATATAAACATATTTTTGCACATTATATATATATTTATATAATACGTTTATTTTTTTTTATAGTAATATTAATTTTCATTATTGAACTCTATAATACAAAATAAGACAAAAGTGAAAATTAATAATTATCGTAGAACCTAATTCATCGTTTTCTTTTTTTTTCTTTTAATTAACCTATATTATACACATATATATATGTATATTTATATATATATTTACACTTATGTTACATATATAATTATCACACGATTCTAATCGTATTAAAGAATCGATACTAGATCCTCTCTTCGTTGCAGTGTCAGCCTCGGCGAGTAACACGCTCAACGAAGATTCCAGTGATGAATAGTGTACCGCGCTCGCATACTTTCAGTGCCTTTTCTACTTCTATTCAGGTAGATAAAATACGCATTTAAACCTTCACATACCTTTATTCTATATATATTTATTCAAAAAAAAAAAAAAAAAAATTTCCTCATCACATTTAATATATTTGTTTTTGATTAATTAAAATTTATAATAATTTAAATTTTTCTTTTGTTTTTTTTTCTAATATTTAGTTAAACGTGATACACCCTCATCTTTATCTAATTTACATCATCAAACTGCTAATGCTAGTACAAATACTCCAATACATGAAAATCTATGTTTATCACCATTTCTAACATCATCAATGACAAGTAAATCAGCTTCAACTGAATTAGGAGGAATATCAATAACAGCAAGAATTGGTAGTGCATCATCATCATCATCTTCACTAACAGCAACAGTAAATAGTGGAAATTTATCAAATAAAATAAATAAACTTCCATCACATATAAATCAACAAGATTCTTCAACGTTTAATTTTATTTTACGTACTGAAACAAATCAAGATTCACCTTCATTTACTGAAAAGAAATGTATAAATGTTAGTTAAATTTATTTTTAATTTTAAATATTTTATATATATATATATATTCTATAGGATAATTCTTCAATACCATCAATAGATTTATCACGTTTTTGTCGTTTTATATTTCCTGATCAAACAACAGCTTTACTTTTAACACATAATTGTACACATCAAACTATACAACAAGCAATAAATCGTTTATTTGCTAAACGTGGAATAACTTGGTATAGAACTGAATTATATTCAACATCTTCAAATGATCAGGTAAGAAGAAAAAAAAATAAACAAATATTTATATTTTATTTATCCAAATTATTATATTGAGCAAGTGCTAATAATGTTACTGAATATGTATAAGGCTGAGCAGACCAAAAAGGAAATTCTCCACCTGGTACATTATATCCTTGAAATGTTGTTGGTGTTGATACATTAAAATGTTTTTCATATATCATACGTTGATATACTGTTTCGTTAATATATCCACTAACACCAACAATTGTATCAACAAGAGATTGATTATTAATATCAAAATGATTTGGATCCAAAACAGTTCCATTTAAATATTGATAAATATTTGCTGGATACCAAAATGGTAATTGATTAAAACCTTTAACAGAACCAGAAAAAAAACAATTATAAGGTTGATATTTAAATGCATTTTCCATAAGCCATGATATGGATTTATTAATCATAATTTTAATTGTATCAAGTTGTTTATCATTATTAATCCATTTTAATTTTCTTGTAGTTTTATCTAAATATGTAAATGATGATATAAGTATATTAACAGTTTGTGCTGTTGAAAATATTCTATCTTCACCAGTTGGTTCTATTTTTCCAAATATATTTGTATCATTTATACCAAGAAAATCATCATATGATGATTTATCTGAACGAACATTTAATTGAAAATATTTAACAACATCATTACGATATGCATCTGATAGAAGTGTATAAACTTGATTAAATATATTTGGTATTGTTTGATTTTGTTGACGTGCTAATTCAAGAAGAAATAATGTACGTGAACCATACCAAAGAAAATTATAATGTGATGGATAATATACTTGTGCAAGATCTGGACGATTTTTCATTGAATTTTTTATTGACCATGATATTAATGATCCAGTTGATAAATATAAGGTCTAAAGATATATACATCTATTAATCAATGTTTAAATCTATATGTAGAAATGTAGATATAATAGATAGTTCTTTGATGAGAAGGTCAAAAAATAGACATGTCATGCTAGACATAAATGCGTGTTTAAAAATAAAAAGATATTTATTTTTTTCTACTTATTGTTATTCTGATGATTAATATATATAAAGTGAAAATTATTATTTTCTTATTTCTCTATACATGCATCATTTTAACGTATATCTTGATTTTATCACGGGACATATTTTAATAATATTAAAGAATTTTCTAAACAAAAAATTTCTTTTCTTATCGTGTATCACATGAAAATTCTATAGAGATTTCAATGAAAGTTTGTTAGGTTTCTTTTTTTTTGATTATATAACACATCTATTTGTACTTTGAATATAGATATTTTTTTGTTCTTTCTCTGACAGATGTTTATAGACTATTGACCTCCGTCATGAATTATTATCTCGATTAGATAAGATAAAAAATAAATTCGTCATAATTTCATCTAAGAGAAAACAGGTTATTATGTAACCTTATAAGAAAAATAAAAATAAAAATCATATTTACTTGCATATCTTCATTAAAATAATCTTTAAAATTAAGTAAATCATATATAATAGCACTTGTTATTCCATATAAAACATTAGCAGAAACAGTAACATCAATATTATTTAAATTAAATGGCATTCTTATACCTTTATGTGCAAAATTTCTAACTTCAGTTATATTTTGTGCCCATGTTGTTGCTAAAATAGCATTTGGATTATCTCGTATAAAATCTCTTAACCAAAAATATGTTCTTGGATCAATTGTATTTTGATCTAAATATGGACTTGATGGTCTATATGAATATCGTAATGTTAAATCAATTAATTTTTTCATATTAGAATTTGTTTGTACCCAACGTGTATAAATTGATGGATATATATTTTCTAATAATTTTAATTGTACACCTAAACCAATATTTAAATATGTATCATCAAAATCTGGTGGAATTTGAAAAACATCTTTAAATGTTGAACTACTTTCACGTAATTTATCAATTAATTCTGCAATATTTTTTATTCCAAGAATTTTTAATATATCTTCAATAATAAGAAGATTTTTATCTAAATCAATAATTAAATAACGTAAATTATCTGGTGTTGATTCCCATGTATTTGTTGTTTGATTATATGTTTGTGACCAAAATGTCATTAATGGTACAGATAATTCATTTTGATTATAATCATGAAATGTTTCAATTGCATCAATAGCTAATGATAAATGTTCTGTATCAATTACTTTTGGAGCTTGACCATACATATTTGCATCTAATAATACAGCTGTTATCCAACTATAGAAATAAAACATTTTATTTTTTTTTTTTTTGAAGATTCAAAATTAATATAAACATACCCAGTAGCGAACATATTATTATCAAAAACATAAATGTATTTATTTGTACGTAAATCAGCTTGAAATGGATTACCAAAAAAATCTAAACGAATTTCTGAACGATAAAGACCTAACTTTTTTTCCCAACGTGGAAATTCAAAATCAACTGGTTTTAATACCTAATAAGAACAAAAAAAAAACATAAATTAAAATAAAATTCTTATTTACTTGTTCATCACTAATTAATTTAATTAATTTTTTCATAACTTGTTCAATTGGTTGATCTGCATTTGTATAATAAATACAAATACAAAAAAATAAATAAAATATTTTATATAATAATATCATTTTAAATCCAAATATATGTGTATATGTGTTTTTTTATTATTTCGTTCTTACGTTTTTATACTCACATATCTAATGTTATCTAATTGTTTATATAATTGACTCATCAAATTTTCTTTTTTTTTGTTTTATTATTTTAGCAACCAATTGATATTCAAGAACCATTATCAACATTATCTGGAAAAGAAATCCATGTTGAAACACGTATACTTATACGTATTGATTTTCCAATGAAAATTTTATGTGTAAGATGTGATCCAAAACGAACACTTTTACAAATTTTACAACCGATTGTTGATAAACTAAAATTATCTATTGGACAATTTGTTTTTTATGTTGTAGGGAATAAATAACATAAATAATTATTCTTTTTGAAGAATTTTTTGTTTGTAGAATGATTCATTGATACCACTTAATTTAAATGATATAGTTGGAAATTATGATAATCAACGAATTTTTACATTAACTAAAACAGCTTCAGGTGTAGGTAAGTTAAGAAAATTTATTAAAATAAAAAAAGAAATATTATTAAATTATTTTAATGTTTTTCTTTTTTAAAAAAAAAAAAAGATATGTCAAGTAGGCAAAAATTAAAAGCAACAAATGATATATTTGAAATGATATCAGAAAATGATGAAGATATTAAATTTGATGAATGTGGAATTTTAAAACCAGTTACATTATCAAAATCAACTATTGTGGTTGTATGTATATTAATTTTTATTTTAAATATTTTATTTTAATTTTATAGTCAAATGATGATTATCCTCATTCACCAACACCTGAAACATCAGCAATATGCGATAGTGATCGTATGTTTTTTTTTTGGTAAAAATTAATTACTAATAAAATATATGTTTTTTTTTTATAGAAATTTATTGTGGTCCTAAACGGTGATTTATCTTGTTGGTTTAATATTTTTGATGATTATTGAATTTAACACTACCCGGTGTTAGTTTATTTATATTATCGATGATTAAAAACCAAAATAAATCTTTGATGTACGAAGAATACTTGTCAAAATGGCATGGCAAATTGTTTCCAATTTGATTTTCCTTAAAAAAAAATCAATTCCTATCCTACACAATCAATGGTGCTATCTTGTGTATCCGTGGTGGTGTCATTGTCTTTGCGCTTGTGTTCATATCATCAAAGAATTTCCTTTTCTTTTGTCACTTTTACTGTGTTTTTCTTTTTGTTGTCATATCCATTTCTTTGGTACAAAAAAAAGATTTTTTCTTTTTTCTTTTTGTTCATCTTGTTTATTATCTGTATGTCAATATTTTTCCAGATTTGACATTGTGTCAGTGAGTGTGGAAGTGATTACGTGTGCATGTGTGTGTGTGTGTGTGCGTATGACAAAAATTGAACAGTACAAATTAAATCAGAAAACAAATATATATACATAATTACATTTGTAAATAATTTTCTATTCAAATTGTTATTAGAATTTTATAGGAATAGATCTTTCAACATGTATTGTTGAAAATAATGTTGAAGGATTTTGAGTACAGATTATAAACATATTTAAATATTTTATAACGAATATATTGAGTTTATGCAAATAAATATAATTTATCAGAAAAAAAAATGAAAACTATTGTTATAAATAAGTAACTATCAATATCTTCTAACAGAAAGGATTTTATCTGTTACTATTTTGATTTATAATATTTCACTGCAAATGTTTCTTCATTTCTTAAGTTAATAAGAATTCTTTTATTTTGTATTAATGAAATTGTCAGAATCGAATAATAGCTTTTATGCTTCATTAAAAAATGACTAACATTTTTACTATCGAATTAGTTCGTTTTTTATTCAGTTTATCTAATTCATCACAAAACATTTCTTAAAAGCGATTTTTATTATTTATTTAAAAGAAAAACGAAAAACATCTAAACAGAGTTTATCCATTGCAAGCAGACAGAATAGCCGATAATGTTATGCATATATATATATATAATAAAGAGATAATAACGAACAAAAAAAAAAACAAAAAGATAAATGCCTATTAAAAAAATGGATATGCATTGCTATATAAATTATTTTATTTATATATATACATGTCACTGTTACAAGTCTACATTGATCAATTTTATAGTAACAATGTATTATCATTCAATTTGCGGTATTTTTTTTGATTTAAATAATTAACAAAACAAAAATAAAAATGACGAAAAAGATTCAATGATTATGATCATTATTCGAAGCATATTTAAATAATAATAATGATCCAGTAAATAAAGTTAATATACCAATAAATAAAGGACGACGATATTTTGTCGTTAATAGATAAAATAATGATGTTTTATTATTATTTCCTAATATAGAAGAAGATTGTCGTTGTAATTTTGTTTTTATTTCATTAACTTTATTTTCAATAGCTTCATTACGTATTAAACGTTCTTGACGAAGACGTATAGATGTTTCCACATCATGTCTATAGTATACAAAAAACAAAACAAAAGAAAGAAATCTTTTTCTTTTTTTAATTAATTTTAAAAAAAAAATTCATACGGTGTAGTTATTATTGGTGATGATAATGATGGAGAACGATGTTTTAAATCTTCAGTTGATAATTTTAATCCCGATAATGATAATAAACGATGTGCTGTTTTAGGTGATGGTTGATAATTACTTGCATTTGAATCAACTCTTTTCATTAATTCACAATTAATATCTTCTAATGTTTCACTTAAACGACTATTTGGCATTATATTATCTTGTCTTCCACATATTTTAGGATATTTTTTTGAATTAAAATTTTTTTCATTATCATCATTTTCACTTTCACTATCACTTGATAGTTCAAAATCACAAGTGTTAAATGGTTGTTCACTTTGTTCAATTTGATTAAGAATTTTCATACCAGCAATAATAGCAATATAGGAAAACCTTTTTTTTTTGTTTTAAATATATTTTATTAATTACCTAAAAAAAAGAGAATCAACTACCTTAATTGTTCAGCTGTTTGAATAAGTCCTTGTCGTTGTGTTCGAATATGAGCAAGAATGTCAATTAATGATACATCACCGGAATTTTGTGTATGAGCAAGCTAAATAAGAAATATTTATTTTATTTTTAGTTTTATTTTATTTTACTATTTTTAATATTGAATCAACAAGTACAAATGTACCAGATCGACCAATACCTAAAGATAATTAAAAGAAATTTTGTTATTTTATGGATAGAAAGAAAAAAAAAATGATTTTACCAGCACTACAATGAAGAATAGGTGGACCATAACAAGAATCAAATGCACCACAATGACGAACATCACAAAGTAATTGTAAAAATGGTTCTGGAGTATGTGGAGCACCATGATCAGGCCAATCAAAATCTGACCAATGAATTAATGGACGAGATTCACCGGTCTTAAATAAAATTTTTGTTTTATTAAAATAAAAACAAAAACAAAGAATTCTTTTCTATTTATTTACTAAAATATTTATTAATTCAAATTTTCTTTGAGTATAATGTCGATATTGTCTTTCTGATACAAATGTTACTTTTAAATCTACATCATTAAATACAAGTTCAGATTCATTTTGATAGTCTGGATAATATAACCAACATTTACTCTTAAAAAAAAAAAACAAATATAGAAAATCGAAATTTGAGTGAAATGTCAAGTCAAATTTTTTGATAATTCTATATTAGTAAATGTTTAAATGATATAATACTTACAGTTCCTTTTTCTATCAAATGAGTTAACATAATAATCACACGGGTATTTTGTTCCCAAACCATTTGCCAAAAATGACTTGATGTTGTCTTAAGTGGTCCCTAATTTGTTTTATTTTTTTTTTTATAAAAATATATAATAACGAAATAAATCAATAAGAAATTTACTTGTGTAAGAATATATTTTCGATTAGCAGCAGGTACTTGAACATAATTTGCATTAATATAATCATTTGAACCACGCATTAAACGTACACGTGTATCATCATCTAATAAAATGAAATATATATGTTCCTTTTTTTTTTAAATAAAAATTTTTACAAGGTAAAACATCACGAAATCGATTCAATTCTTGATTAATAGCTAATAATGCCGTATCATTTTTTTTATTTAATAGTTTAATATTATGATCATTTGCAAGTTTCTAGACAAAAAAAAAATAAATAAATAAAAATTTCTTAAAATAAAATTAAACTAACATGAAATATTCTATACCATCCACGTTCTTGTTCAATTTTCGAAAATTCTTCTTCAATATGTGACATTATTATTTTTTTTTTTTTAATATCTAGAATTAAAAATTCTTTATTTTATTGAATTCTTTAAAAGAATGGACGGAATTAAAGAAAATACTACCACACAGACACACGAAAGAACAAAATGTGAATAAAAGAAAAAAAGATGAGATTCAATTTAAAATTTAACTTTAAGCGAAATAGCTGGTGGTGCATAAGTATTCATTGGCCAATCTTTTCCATTTATTTTTAAATTTTTTGGTGAATCAACACGTAACGATGGAATAGAAAATTTCTAAAAAACAAAAAGTAATAAATTTTTATTTTTTTTTTTATTTCATTTTTCAAACCTCTTTTCGCCATTCAATATTCATTAAACGATAAACTGGTTTTGGAATTTCAATAATATCACCAAGTGATACTGATGTCGATATATCAACATAATAAACAGTAACAAGTACACAACGTTCTTCAGTATCAGCTAATATAAACATTCTATATTAATAAAAAAAATAAATATTTTTTTTTGTTTAATAAAAAAAAAACAGGTTAATACAATTTAACGTCTTGTACACCAAGGCTAGCAACAACTGTACCACGATATGTTACATTTTCATTTTCTCCTGAACGAAGAAATTCAAGTAATGCTACATTATTATTTAATGGTGAAGTTTCATTTAATACTGAAATTAATGTTTTAAATTTTTTTGGTTTAATTCGACCCTTAAAAAATAAATTTATCTTTTTTTTTTTGAAATTAAATAAACATACTTTGCATGCAATCAGATCTGTTATTGTACGTAAATAACTAAGTAACTGATCTTGATTATTTCGTGCATCTTCATTTTCTGGATCAAGTTCAAGCGCACGTTCATAAGAAGCAAGAGCTTCAGCATAATCTTCATGATATTGAAGTGCCTTTATTTAAAGAAAATTAAAAAAAAAATACATTGAATTCTTTTCCAAAACATATACTGTGAAAGACTATAAAAGCTGTACGATTAGTTTTTTTTACATATTCTAATAATTTTTCTTATATTCAAAATGTGCAATTTACATGAAAGTGTCACTTTCTATCATATAAAAAATATTTCCAGGAGTCTTTTAATTCATTATATTTTTAAAAAAAATTCATATTCCATAATTTTGTCAAACTGAGATATATACAAGGTATCCAGAAAGTCATCAGAGATAAAAAAAAAAATTTTGAATGTTCTCATCATTTATCCATTTGTTTTTTTTCTGAAGAAAGATTTCATTTATAAATATGGAACCAGCAAATTTTTCTTCAATATATCACTAGTTAGCAATAAAGACGATTTATTTATCGTAAAAAGTAACGTTGTTATTATGATTTTGTGCTGAAAACTAAAGTAAAACTTTTTTTCATAATTTTCAATGTTTCTCAAAATACGGTTTTGGACACAAAAAACAAGATTTTCTCTCTTTTTTTCCGAAATATTTGGGTCGATCGGGCTGAAAATGTTTTTTATAATTGCTTCGACCAAATTGAGGTGCGTGCTTTTTGTTTTTCTTTGAAATCTTGTTTCTATAAAATTTGGCAAGTTTTACAAAATTCGTAACATCCTAAAATCTAATGATTTTAACAAGATCTTCGGTATTTTGCTTCTCCTGAAGTATACCACTTTAGATCATTTTCTAAGTTTAATCAGTATCCTACTTCTCTTTTTCTTTTCAAACATACAATAAATACATTAATACACATACATATATATATTCTACAGTATCAGACTATAATTACGAGCAACATACATTTGCGCGCAGCCTACTTATATATTGAAAAGTTTACTGATTTCACATCCACAGATGAACTATCTCTTCATGAGTAAAAACTTCTACATTCACAAAAAAAAATTTAGCTCATTTAATTGAAAAGTAGTGAATATATTCAAATTTTCTTTCTCTAGTGACTCTTCAGGCATCTTATCTACAGAACGCAAAGATTTTCCAACATTTTCAGTATGATGAGAAATGACGCCTGAGTATAAGAAAAACCATTAGAATAATTAAAAAAAAAATTTCATTATACAACTTTTATAGAGCATCTTTTGAAAAAGAATTTAAGTTCTTATTATTTAGCTAACTCGAGATATATGTGAAATAAAAAATGTAACAACATTATGAACATGTTTTAGTAAAAAGAAAGAATTTTATAATATACTTGTTACACTTTAAAATTACGTTTGATGTTCAATATGAATATATCAATAGACTCAATATGTTTTCACCTTTCTCACTATACATAATAGATTAATAAATAAAATAAGTATATGAATCAAACCAAAGGGGAAAAATTCACTTGGCTTCTGATAAATGTATCTTTTAAATTTCCATTTATAATTCAACAGAAATGCATGTATTCGATCAAGTATGAAATCATCTCTTCGATGAACACTACAAAACTGCAGTATCACCGATAAAAAAAACTCATACATAATTATGATTTTCAATTAAAGAAAAAGACTGATCTTATGTCTAAGAATATATTTCTTTCATTCTATTTGGTAATCTGGCAAATAGCTTGAAGCTGCTTCATTCATTATTAAATCGATCAAAAAATGATGGATATTTCTAAAGTTATTCTTCTATCTTTAATAACTAAAAAGACATTTCTTACCACGCCTCGACTATAATGTAGATCACCATCGTTTTCTGATGCTGGATCTTTGAGCTATTCAACAAAAAAAAAAGAGTTTAATGATATTCTACATCAATGCAAAAATTTACCGCGAGATTATAAGCACTAAATGCTTGTTTTAAATTTTTTGGATGATTTTCAACCATAAAATAATAACATACATAAGAATTTGCAAGTGTATCTTTCAAAAAAAAAAAACTAATTAATAGATAATATTAATTTAAAACTAAACTTACACCATGATGCTCCATCTTTAACATCAAGTTCAACAGCTTGCTTAGCATATTGAATACTTTCTTCAATCATTCGATTTCTTTCTGTACGATCTGTTACTTTTGATGCTAATTGTCGTGTAATAATTGATAAATTTCTTAGAACTAATCGATTTTTTTCCTAATAAAAACAAAAGTATTTTATTCTTTCAAAAGAACCAAAAATGTGTTTTTGTTGAACTTTGCTATTTGCATTTTTAAAACAATTTGCAGCCATTTCAAATTCATTATTTTTTGCATAACTTTCTCCAAGTTCATTTAATGTTAAGACATTTGATGGTTGAAGAAGTGCTGCTTTACTTAAATAATCTGTTGCACGTTTATCATATTCAGGAAATATATTAAATGCATGACCTTTCCAATATGAAAATAACGCACGTTGACATGGATCACGAATTTGTTCTATTAAAAATAATGTTAAGAAAAACAAATTTTGAAAACGTTAAAAAACAATTTACCTTCAATTTCATTATAATTTGAAAGAATTTGATCAAGTCGTGTTCGAATTAATTTATAACGATTTTTTGATGATTCAACATTTTTTAAATTTGGTTTAAATAATTCATCACGATATTGATATAGATTTTCAATATCAGTCTAAAGAAAATACTTTTATCATAAATAAACCTACTGCTTCGGATCATTGCTCATCTTTATTAGTTTTTTTCTCTTTTTTTTCCACGCCAAACACTCTCAATGAATAGAAAGTGATTGATGTAAGGGTGACACAATTAATACATATATATGTATATATAATAAAAAGAAAAGCAAAAAAAAATGTTTGTTTTACTGCTTACTATGAATCAGTAATGTATGTAAGTTAAGGATTGGTAAATTAAAGGTAATAAAAATATTTACAGAAAATAAATACAATTTGATAGAATTGATTGTAATGTTTATTAAACATAATTTTACAATGTATGTGTGATTGATGTAGTTTAAATTCAGATGTGAGTTTTGTCTGAAGCATTTTCGAATAGGATAATTACTCGAGATATAAAAAGTTAATTTCACTAGTTAATTAATAATCGATTGATAGAAACTGGATGTACTCTTTATATTAAATTACTATTTATAAGAAGAAAATATGTCAAGAAACAAATATATTTTATATTGCCTAATTAATCTTACTTTTGATTCATGGAAAGATGAGTAATCTAGAAACATTTATACTTCTTATTCCATTTACTCATATCATAATTTCTATTTACCAATAGGAGAACAAGAATATAGATCGCATTAATCATAATGCTATGGTTCTTTTTATATAATTATTCTTGACAGATTCTTTGTATTCAATTATCCTTTACATAGATGATATTAGAAAATACCAATGAAAGGTTAGTATAATTAAAGAAATAACATATTATTAAATATCAAATGGACCAATGTTGTACATAGATTGTTACATTTTTCAAGTAATTATTATTTTTAAGTTGATCTTGAAAAAAAAATGCTTTTGTTTTTGTATTTTCTATGATCGAGTGTTATTCAAAGATACTGAAAGCATATCTATAATGAGGAAAAAAGAAAAAAATTTAGCTACTTTACACTCTAGGTGGTAGTATTTTTTTGTCAGTGAATATTTTATTCATGAGAGTTATGGTTTAATACATTAAAGTATTTTTCCATTTTACTTAAAAGAACTAAAAAAAGATTTTTTTTTTCTGATAAATTTCAAATTAAAATTTTATATCATTATGACCTTCAATTAATATATTATATTCTTTTAGATATAATAAACAATAATAATATAAAAAAGTACTTGGAAATAATATAATTGTTTATAATTGCAATTTATTCGCTTAATATAAAATAAATTGTATATGTTATATTTGTATGTATAGCACATACATCTATATAAATCGATGACTCATTCATCCGATATAGAGAATACTTCACTATGGCAACTGACTGTCTGTTAAATATTAAACTATTTTTACACGAATATTCATCTATTTAATTGATTTAGTCTATTTTTGAGTACAAATCTATAAAAAATAGATTTTCTTACCTTAAAAGCAGAAACAGTCTTAGCTTCTTCTGCCTAAAATAAATACATTATAATTATAATCTTTGAAATAAGATCTCACCGTTCTTAATTGTACTTCATCAACTAAATCAGTCATTATAAATTCTTCTAAAAGAAAAACATTATTCGTTTTTTTTTTTTCTTATAAATATTCATTTGTGTATACTCAACATCCAATGACTTATACTTTTTATTTGTCTCGTTTTTTACTTCTGTTTTACACATAATAAAAAAAAAAGAAAAAGAAAAAGAAACGGTTCAAACAACAGAGAACAAAAAGAAAAGAAAAGAAAAGATAGAATATCATTCATATGGATATGTAAATTAAAAGAACAAAAAAAAGAAAACGTCAAATGTTCACTGAAAAACAATTGCATGTTTAAATAAGAATAAATGTATATATATATATATAGAGTTATGAACCTGTCCTGTATGTTTTAAAAATAAAAAAAAAAGAAAGGTTAAATTATATACAAATAAACTCCATTAAAACCGTTGTTTTTAAAATTTTTTCCAACAAAAAATAGTAATACTTTTCTTTAGCCATTTAAACATATGAGAAAAACATGTATATATATATATATATGGTATATTTTTTCATAAAAAGACACGAACAACAAGCAAAAAAAATACAACAGCAACTCATACATACACACGCACACACATATAAAGAGATGCAGAAAAGAAAAAAAATGAAACTAATGTTGTTGATACGATCTGATAAAAATTTTTTTTAACAACATCCACTACTTTCATTTGTACTGTTATTCGAACGAGCAGAAGGTCCACTTGGATTACCACCTTGAGGACCAATTTTAATACCAGTAACCTGAAAATAAAAAGAAAAACTTTCAAAACTTTCAAAATAAAAAGATCTATATCTTACTTCATTTGTTGGATCAAAAACACCCTGTTGAATTTTTGTATAAATTTCACGAGCTGTATTAATAAATGCCTAGAATTAATAAAATGAATTATTATTTATTGATATTTTTCTTTTTAACTAATTAACCTCTTCAACATTTGCTGATGTTTTAGCTGATGTTTCCATAAATATCAAACCATGTTCACGTGCAAATGCTTCACCTTCTTCTTTTTGTACTTCACGTCGTGCATATAAATCACTAAAAACGAATAATTAATCATTTGAAAACTAAAAAAAAAAAGCTATTTTTATCGTACCATTTATTTCCAATAAGCATAATAACCATATTTGATGTTGAATGTTGTCTTGCATCTTCAAGCCAACTAGTTAAATGATTAAATGTATGTCGTCTATTTTAAAGAAAAAATAAAATATTCAAAATAAAAAAAAAAGATTTATATCTTTTACTGAGTTATATCATAAACAAGAAGAGCGCCAGCTGCACCACGATAATAAGAACGAGTTATTGAACGAAAACTTTCTTGTCCAGCCTAATTTCATTATTATAAATAATTTTTAAAAAAAATATTTCAAGAAAAAATAAACAAACCGTATCCCAAATTTGTAATTTAACTTGTTTACCATCAATTGTAATCATTCGTGCACCAAATTCCACACCTTTATTTTCAAATAAAATATAATTATAATTTTTAATAAAAAATGATTACCTATTGTTAAATCATGTACAGGTTGAAATCGTTTATCAGTAAATTGTAGTAATAAACAAGATTTTCCAACACCTTAAAAAGAAAAGATTTTTTTTTATTTTAATTAAAAAGAAAATTTAAAAAAGAAAAAAAAATACAAACCAGTATCTCCTATAATAATATATTTAAATAGATAAGCATAAGCCATTATTTTCAATCAAATAAAATTTCTTTTTATCTTTAGATAATCTAGAATAAATGAAAAACAAAAATCTATCGTTTGATTTCAAATAATCAATGATGATTCATGATAGGATATCGAATGAGACATAGAGACATCAGCTGCTGTGCTACGTCACCATATTGAATTCATGATCAACTGACTTCCAAAGCATATTATATATGGTTGTTTTTTTATTTAACTAACGACATCTATTTATTCAAATACTAATTGTTTATTTCACAAAACTTTTGATATTATTGATAATAAAAATGTCAAATGAATATTAAACTTTAATCATATCAGTCAGATTTTTCATAAGAAGAAGATATTACAAAAAGAATATTGACGAAGATCTACATAGAAATAAGGAGTGTTAGTTGTTTTATATGTAGAATTTAACTATTTATTTCTTTGTATTCACATGGAGATAAAATAACATAAACAAAAGAAAAGTATACTGTGAAACATTGATGATTGATAAATAATAGATAAACAAAGTTATTTATTTATATATGGAGGAAAGATAAAAGAGAACGGGATTTAGGAATTTCGCGAATTAGGACTTTCGGCAATTTGCATGCGAATTAGAGATGAATTAAAAAATGCACATAGACTACATTAAAAAGTGTAAGTTATAGTATATATTCTAACAATATTAGTTTCTACCCTTACATGTATCCTACATTAATATTATTTTGTGACAGCTGGCAAAACTTCATCTTACTTTTGTCAATTGGCGAAAGTCCTTTGTACTTTCGCCAAAACGCTCTCTGGAGGTTTGTCAATTGGCGAAAGTCCACCGTACTTTCGTCATTCGCGAACATCCTATTGATAAAATTCTAGTAACCCAAGAAAACGGGTTATTATCTATGATATTTGATATTTTACTTAATTTATTAAAATATTTGCTAATGAAAATATATGACACCTGCATAATGAATCATTGTATATGTGAAAAATTGTCTGATAAAATAATATGAATCAGAAATTGTGAGATGACATTCTCATCAACAAAAAATAAATATTTAGTAGGTAGATATGATTTTCATGATAGAAATCTTTTTCTTCTTCAATGGAAAATAATGATCAAAAATAAAACGGAAGAGAAGGCGTTCATAAACAAAGAGAAATGATCTGAGTCTAAACAAATGCATTGTTTTCCATTCCATAGTATTACGAAATGCTTTCTTCTCAACTCAAAACATGTTTCCTGTTTAAATAGAAAAAGCATTGTAAACGGTTTGATTGATCGATAGAATGAGTCTCGGTGCATTCTTTTTTTAAAACGGTAAGGCTAGGATTCCATCAAAATGAAATCAATTTCTATTATGTTCTCTAGAGAAATATCTCAGAATGGATTCTTTGCATTGATAAGCACATTCTAGACAATCTAACATTATTCCTAAAAGAAAAGAATATATTCTTGAAATTGATGCCAAAAATGGTGAAACCTTTGATGAGTTATACTCTTTAGCTGGTTGTCCTGATTTTTAAGAAAAAATATTTCGATGAGTAGTTTAAACTACAAAAAATCAAAATACACAATTGGATAAAGGTCATCCAGTTATACTGGAGCAGGTCTTTCGACGACTCATGTTTTAATTTCATTTATTTCGCTTCGAAGACTCTTGTAGGAATACGAATCTAGGCGAAAATGACCAAGAATGCATTCCAAACAAGCAAATTAGCCATTTTTTTTGTGAATAAAAACGTTTTCGAAACAGCAAAATGTGTTTTTGGCCGTTCTGAATTGAAACACTATTGGAACGCATTCGTTATCGTTTTTTTCGATCGTTATTATTCACTGGATCTGCCAGTTCAAATGGTTTTCTCATGGTTCATTATCTTTTGATTGACTTTTCTATAGAGTCAACATCATTCTTCCTACAAACATCGATTTCTACTTGAAAAAATCGATTTTAATGTATTACAATTTCTTATATCGGTTAATCTTCCAGCTAGTAATTATTTTTATGGTGTCATCTTTAATAAATATCGAAGCATGTTAATTAAGAAAAAACAATCGATGTAACTAGTACCAATGGGTTGAAGGTATTCACAAATATATGAAAGGGTGATTTTGACTTGAATTTGATATTTTTTTAAGAATTAAAAAATATCTAGAAGAAGAACCGCAATTCATCATTCGTTTATAGCAATATGGATCCTATTTTTAGTCAAGAAATCATTAGTTTTAATAATAAAATGAATTTTTTCATAATCTATGCTCTTATATTGATGGTTATTTTCTTGTTTAGCGCTCTATAGATAATTTTTATCGGTATATTATAAATGTAACAGAAATAAAATGAATTATTATCTGATTATTACAATATAGTTTAATTAAAATTAGCAAAAAAAAACATGGATGATATAAATAATGATACGATTCATGCTGATAATCAAATGAATAATGAAAAACGTTATATTGAACGACGTAGTAGTGTTAGACATCATAATGAGAACGATGATGATGAAGGTGCAACATGGAGTATTACTAGTACTGGTGGCATAAGTCAATCTAGTCATGATGATGGAGTAGTTTTTCAAAGTTAGTTTGCTTTTATATTTATTTAAGAAGATATATACTAGGAAAAACAAAATAAGTTGATAAAATAGAATAAATTTAATAAGATTCTTATATTAAAATAGATATCTCAACTGATTATACTGACCAAAGAATTGATGAAATTGATGGTCATTCCGAGTAAAATAGACTTATTTAAGACAAAGTTTAATCATATTAGTTTTATTAAAATAATTTAGTAAAAAACCAAATAATAAAGAATATGTTGACTTAATAAATTCAATTGAAATAAATAATAAAACTCAAGAATATTTTTATGATGGTATTGAAGAAATTTTATCAAATTCTGATAATGAACAAACAAATAATAATGAAATTGATGAACGTTTATTTAATGATAATGATCGATTATCATTTACACGTGAACAACTTGTTGAATATCAACAATTAACAAAATTACTTCGATTTATTAAAGTCTATTTAATAAAAATTTTTCTTTTTTTTCTTTTGTAATTAAAATATTTAAAATCCTAATAATTTAGAATGGTGGTCGATGTACAACTATTTTATCATTAGCATTATTACGTGATTATGATTTACAAAATCAAAGTGCATTTTTAGCATTTAAAGATTCATCAACAATAAGTGTTCTACTTAATTTTATTGAAATGTATGATCATGATCTTAAAGTAGAATAAAAATTTATAAAGAATTTTTTTAAAAAAATATTTTTAATTTAGTTAAATACATTATATGTTCTTGAAAATGCATGTCAAAATTTTTCATTTGCTTATGAAATATTTCGTTTAGGTGGAATAATAACAATTATTAATAGTATGTGTTTAGATCATATTGGTATAGAAGAAAGTTGTTTAATTTTACTTAAAATTCTTGTATTTCATCGAGCAAGAAGAGTTATTAGACGATTTGGTGGAATTAGTAAATTAGTAAAAATTAAAAAATAGAAATATTTAAGAAGAAAAAAAAAAATTTTATTTTATTAAGATAAGTTTATTAGATGAATTAAATGAAAATTTAATAGAAAATAATCAAACAATATCATATATATTTCAAGTTTTTTTATTATTATGTAAATCAGAAAAAAATAAATATGTTTGTATTCGATATGGAATACGAAAAATTTTATTAAAAATTATTTTAAATATTTCAAATAATATATCAACATCAATTATTTCATTACTTACAATTCTTCTGCAAATAGTAAGATTATAAAATGAAAAAAAATTGAAATTCATGATTTTGTACATAATCTTTGTATTCATATATGTTATACTGTACGACTTAACGAATGTGATCAATTAGCAGTAGTAGTCAACCTTTAGAAATCACAATATTTTGTTGAATATGATGGCAGTGACTTATTTTAACTATCTTTGCAGTGCAATAGTGATAGATTTTCTACCATCAGAGACATCTTCGATAACATTCTATTGTGTTAAAAGTAGTTGATAGGTACTTCAACTAGGGATCTGATGGGTTATACATCTATCTAACTCACAAGTCTCACATAAGAAATGGATCAGAAATTATTTGTATTAAAAGTAGTACAAAATTTATTCTAATATCGAAACTATAGAAAAATTTTCTTCTTTCGATTACAATTCTATGCCTACTGTAGATTCTGACAAACTTCATTAATCACTGCAAACTTTCTCATATTCATTCCAAAGACGTTTCTCCATATTGCTGCTGCTGATAGTAACTATATTTATAATAGCGAGTCTATAATGAAATGATTCTTAGGTATCATTCTTCTATGGATCATCGTGTAAGTCCAAGACTATCTATGAGATCCGATACATAACTAATCTAAAAGTCTTTGCAGATGTACTTAAAAAAAACTCGGAGAGACTGTAGTTCTGTACTAAAATAAATAACGGATATGACAAATTGAATAGTCACGTTTTGCATATCAATTTTCATTCACTCAATATATTGTATTAAAAGAACAAGATATAGTGTGAAAACCTCTAAAATTAATGTCAGACCGTTTATCTTATAATCGCACGTTTTGCTTTCAAAATTGATTAAATTAGAATCCATGGAAAAACGAGATTTTTTCTAAATATAATATATCAAGCGAATGAAAATTGAAATGCAAAATTCAGCTATTCAATCTATCATATCTATTAGATAGAAAAACAAAGTTATATCATAGAAAAAATTATTCCGAATTTTCATCATTAAATATTCGGTTTATTTATTATAAAAAAATATTGTTCTTTTTTTCTCAAGCCAATATTTCGTATGCAAATGATAAATACAGATTTAATAATATCATTAATAAATTTAATTGATATAACAAATATCGAATTAACACGTGTTTTATGTGAATCACTTTATTATTTATCATTTGATATAAATCTTTTACAATTTATTTATCAATATGGTTATAAAAAATTAAAAGATTTATTAGAACAAAGTAATGATCCATCAATATATTGTTCAATAGTTAATATTTTAATAGAATTTTTTCGAAATAATGAAAATATATCAAATAAAATTATATTAAATATGATAAAATTTTTAAAAAATTCTTCAAATTATTCATATTTATTACGTATTATAAAATCTTTAAAAGAATTAACAAAACTTTCTCAAACAATAGAATTATTTAAAGAAGAAAAAATTTTTTCAAATTTTATTTTTTATTTACAAAATGAAAATAATTTTGATATACAATTAAATATTTTATTTATTTTACAACAATGTGCAAACGATAAAGAAGCAGCAAAGTAAATCATTTGAATTTTATATAGAAAATAATAATAAATTTTTTTTTCTTTTAAAATAGAATGATTATTGATAATAATGGTTTACAAGAATTATGGACATTATTTAAATTAGGTTTATTATCTGTTAAAATAGCTGCTGGATGGACAATTCGAAATTGTCTTAATTCAATTGAAGTTTGTTGAAATCTTTTTTTTTAATTTTATAATATAATAATTCTTTGTCTTTTTTTTTCTAAGAAACATGGTGAATTAATACGTTCATTTGATAGTGTTTTTTATTTAATTTTAAATACATTATCAAATGATAATATTGATTTACTTGCTGTTACTTTAGCAATTATTGCTGAAATTGTTAAAGATGAATATAATAGAGAAATTTTAACAGATCTTGGAATTGTTTCAATTATTTCACAATTAAATAATCTAGTTTGTTCTTTTTATTCTATTTTAAAAAATAAGAATAATTTTAATTTAATTTTAGGATAATCCTCAATTAAGTAAATCATTTTGTGATGCAATGGCTAATTTATTAGATTTACCAAAAAATCAAGAGCAATTTGGTAATAGGCATGTTATGATGGTTTTAAAAAATTATTTAACACAACAAAATATTGAACTTTATAAACCATTAACTAAATCTATTTATGATCTTTCACTTATTCCATCTAATTGTGTTATTTTACATGATGTTGGAATAGCATCAGTAAGAAAAACAAAAATTTAATAAGAAAACATATCCAATTGTCAGACATCAGTTAATTATATCTTTTGACTGCCAGTAGGGTTCAATAAGGTTAGTGGAATCTTAGAAAAGTTTGGGTTCATGGCTTGTTGGTAGAGACCTGTGAGTCTGTTTCTAAGTTTGACTTTAGACTCGGTTTGTAATGATCTACGGATCTAGGTAATATTATAGTATTAGGAAAATGAACAAAAAATAATTGTGCACTGACTGTTCTGATAGAGTGACCAATAAAGATCCAAAATCTTATATCCTTCATCTGTTTATATACATAGAGGATGCCAAATATTGATGAAAAAAAGACCGGCTCTAGATTCGGTCGGATCCGGGTCTACGTCCAACTAAGCTCGGATCCAAAAAAACATGAGCTCGCAAGACTCTACTTGTTGATCATGAGTTATGGTTGTTTTGGTATACATTCATAAATAGAGTATAATTTCAATAAAACGCCATGGATCCAAACGCTAGTAGTCTTATTGAGCTCTACTCATAACCAAAAAATGAAGTCCATTATTATCCAACAATTAGATATGTTCTCTCTTAAAAAGAAAATGAAGATTATTATTTAATTAATTGATAGAATTTACTTAAATTAATTGGTGATGATGATCCAATTGTTCAAGAAAAATCTGCTAATGCATTAAGAAATATGAGACAATTACTTGATGCTAATAAACAGATAGAACGAACTTTAAATAAAGATATTTCTTTACGTAAGATCTTTTTTTAATTTAATCACGAAAATTAAATATTTTCTCAAAACTTTTTTTCAGTTCCAGTACAAAAAACAATTAATAAACGACCGAAATGTATTTTTTAAAAAATGATTTCAACAAAATATTTATGATATTTAATATGATTATATAAAAATGAAAGTATTATTAAATCTCTATTGATATTATAGAAAAAGAGAAATTGTCCATGATAATTAAAATAAAAGATGCTATAAATGAATAAAAAATGAGAACATGTTTTTATTTTACTTCTGCCAAGATTCATTATGATAAATCGAGAGAATTAATTATTTTAGAAAACTTTACGATGCATGTTTTTAAATAAAAAATTCCAGGTTATAAAATTTGTTCATGCTGAAATATGACAATCATGTTAACTTCCTACTCAAAATACCGAATGCCATTTTTGCTTTGGAAATTTATTTTAAATGGATATAATAAAAAAAATTTTAGGTTTAATTTCTTATTCTTTAATTATTAAGTTCAGCAAGTTTTTGAAGTTGTAAAAGTTTTCTTTTCTCATCATTTGATATATTTGCTTTTTCAATTATCGTCCAATCGAATTGTTCAGGTAAAACTCCTGCATAACCAATAGCACATAAAAAAGCAGTAAATTTTATTTTTGTGATTGGATGAAGTCTATATCTATTAAATGAATTTGTCATCCATGACCATCCATCTTTTTTCTTTCCATTAGGCCAATGACCTTCATATGATCTTGTTGCAGCTAAATTATCAGCAACCATTTCTAATATAGCATCATCAGGCATTTCATATATTATTAAATTATTTAATTGATTATTCTTTAATAACATTTTTGAGATTAATGAATAATTATCAATAAAATGTTCGTAATGATGATCATTATATTGAACATGATGTAACCATGCTTGATGAAATTGTTCTTCAAATTCTTTTTCACCATAAAAATGTTCAGCATATGGCCAAAATTCACTTTGACTAAATTTTGATAAATCATGTAATAAAAGACGTTTATATGATACTTGATAAGATGTTAAACGAAGAATTTTATTTATACGAATACCAGCTATTAGTATACATATTTTATGTAGAATAACTGCCCAAAAGTAACGAAAAAAAAGTATGATTGTTTTTATCATGTTAGTTTTTTTTTTCTTCTGAATGTTATTGAAATCTTAAGAATAAGAAAAAACATCTATTCATTCATAATAAATGAATCATGTATGCATATAAAAAGAAAAAAGAAAGAGGAAAAAAAAAATTGTTTTTTCTATTTTTAATGTTTATTGATTTTCTGTTTCACGTCGTTGTCGAACAAATTCAATAGCTGTTTTATCTGATGTACGTTGTTCTAATATTTCAATAATACGACTTCGTACAACTAAAAATAAATAAATAAATAAAATATATAATGAAAATAAATATTTAAAAACCTTTTGGATGTGTTAATGAAAGTTCAATTTGTTTTAATTCATCTAAAGGTCGATTATCATTAGATAAATCATTTGGAATTCCCGGTAATTTTGATATTTCAAGAAAAGCTTCTCCTTCAAAATCATTTGACCACATTAAATCATGATCCATAACAGTAAAATGTATAATACCACCCGATAAATTACATTCTTTTTCTGTTAAACGACTAAATAAAAAAAAACAAATAAAATGAAAATATTTTATTTTTTTTTTATTTTTACAATTCAAATTTTTCATTAAATGATGGATTTAAAGTTTTTTTTACAATTGATGTTTGTTGTTTTTCAATATGAGGATATAAAAATTTTGGACATAATTGAATTTCAACATATGGATCACTAAAATAGAATAAAATTTAGATTTTTTCATTATTTTATTTGATTTAATACCTTAAGCCATTTGAATCACAGGGTTTAAGATTTTTACATGATATTACTATAAATATTTATACAAGCTTTTTTTTTTTTTGGTATTAAAAATAAAAATATTTTACTTTCAACATATAATGTTTCTTCTTTTAAATGATAATATGCACGACAATAAAGTTTTCCTAAATCTATTGGATTTTTAATATTAACACGTTCTTGTTCTTGTAATTTCTCCTTAAGTATATAAAATAAGATAATTAATAAAGATAATTAAATCAATTAATTTACTTGATAATATAATTTAATTAATGAATATGTATCAGTTGAATGATATTTTAGTAATTTTTTAATTAACTAGAAAAAATAAAAAATTTTAAAAAAAAAAAACAAAACTTTTTTGTAGTTTTATTTTATTTTATACTTTATATTTATCAGTTTTAAGCATTTCTTTTGGTAAATTTTGTTCATCAGAATTAAAATAATCAACCAATGAATCAAGAGCTTTCATTAAACGTGTATATGATGATATTGTACGCTAAAAATTTAATTTAAATGAAAAAAAGAATATTTTTTTTTATTCTTACAGATGTTGATGGTTTTTCGATTTGTGATAATAGTTGATCGATAAGAACAGACCAAACAAGTTCTAACAATCTATTAAATAAATAGAACACTTCAGTTAGTCTAATGGTGTATAATTTAATAAAAATTCAAAAACAAAAAGAAGTATCTTCTTTTTCGATGAATTTGAATATATAATAGTCTTTCGTTTATTTTAAGCAAGAGATAGACAAAAAAGAAAAACATTTTAAATTGAAATGATTTTATATAAAATTTAATTACCTTATCATATTTTGTCGAATTAAAAAATCTTTATATGGTAATATTTTATTATTAAGAAATATAAAAAGTGGTTGAATAATATCTTGAAGTAAAATAGATTCGGGTGCTTCAATAATATGATATAAATATTGTTTTAATTCCATTTCCATATTTGTAACAACTTTACTTAATATTTGATAAATTTTATCAATTATTTCTTGACTACACATTGCAACAGTTGTTTCAATTTTTTTTCTATATTCATCAACAACAGAAATTGAATGAAATTTTTCCGCTGCTACTAATAATTTATCATAAGATAATTCAATTGGTAAAGTTTTAAATGATTCTCTTATACGTTCAATATCATTTACAGTTAATGAAAGCTAAAAATAAAAAAAAAAAAATGTATTTTTATTTAAAATAAAAATAACTATTTATCTTTTACTTCTTGTGTATAATAAGATAAATCATTTGTTTCATAGAATTTTCTTGCATTAAGTTTTCCCTCAACTAATGATGTATAAAGACGTGTAGCATTTGCCATATCTTCAGTTATTTTTATTAAATATGTTATTGAACTAATTATATCTGGCCATGCTAAATTTAAAAAAAAGAATATTCTTCTATTTAATTGCTTCGAATGATTTTTTTTTATTATATATGCTCAATATTCTTATCTGAAAAAAAATGATAAATCTCTGGAAAAGTTCTTGTGAACTCTTCTGAGAGTTATTAGATGAGTTACTTGGTATTCTTTAGGAACTTCTGCAATGAATCCATCAGTTTTTGCTTGATTTCTTTAAAACTCTTCCGGAATTTTTCTAGATAGAATCGATTAAGATATTCACATCAACGATATTATTTGTTCATCACTGTAGCTTTTTCATGTATAGGAAAAAAAGATTTGTAATGATGATACTTAACAAAAGATCTTTCCGGGCATGACTTTATGGATATACACGTTGAACATGCTTTTGTTTTTAATAAAAATATCAGCTCGTCTATCCGACCTGTAACAGGAACATTCAATGTTTTTTCCAGTCAACTGACTTTTGAATTTTGATTACTTTATTATTATTTATATAACATAATGACTTCCTATTAAAAATACTATTTATTTAATGCATTTTTAAATAAGTAAACTAAATTATTTACTGATCAAACATAATAGTTACTGAATATTAACTCTTAGAAGATTGTGATACATACATTATGTATCATCTATTTTTTAGTAAAAAAGAAAGTCTTTGCATCATATTAAATTACCTGGTTTTATGAGAAAGCTCTTATGTTCTCAATCTTAATGAACAAACTCTGGAAAATTTCATTTTGAAAAGAAGCCTAAAATAAGATAATCATGATTCAGCTTTCATTTTTCTAATTAAATGCATATTTTAGTAAAAATAATAACAAGATATGCCTCCTGTGATACAAAATAATGCTCGATTTGAATTAAAATTTTAAGTCAAAACACAATAGTTTAAATGTTTAATTACTTTCTCATTTTAAAGGATTAAAAATTTCATTTATTTTTCTTACCTAATCTTCTCCAAAATTGTGATATTTGACTAAAACAATTTGATACATCTAAAGATGATGGTGTAAATTTAACATTATATGTTGATGTTAATATTCCTTCAGATTTATCTTTTTCAACTGAACGTTCAATACGTTGAAGAATTTTATTTCGAGCAACTGATAACCATTTTTTAACAGCTGCACCAAAATACATATAATAATGAGTTATTTTTAAATTAACTCGATCACTAAAGAAAAAAATTCAAAATAAAAAATAAAATCAAAATATATTTTAATACAAACGTTTCATTAACATAAATTCTATATTTTGATAATTCATGAAGTGATAAATAAAGTTCAAATAAAGCTAAACTTGTTTGTTCAGCTGCTGATACAAATGCAGGTATATCAGCGGAATCAGGTTCTTGATTTTCTATTAATTTTGATGGTGATTGATGAATTTGATCACCAAGCTGAATATATATTTAAAAAAACAAAACAATTTTTTTTTGATAAATTAAATTAAGAAAATAAATATTTTACTTCTTCTTCGAGAGCTTTTATAACAATATCCATTAACTATTGTTTTTGTTTTATTGTAATAGAAAAGAAAAATTATTTTTAATTTTAATTAGAAAAATTATATTACTTTTCCATCGATTTTTTTAAATGATATATTATAAAAAGCCAATTTTACAGTACTAATAAAGAAATTTTTTTTAGAAAAATACTGTTTTTTTTTATATTAAAATAATAAACATACGATTCAAATATTGGATTATAATATTTAACAGATGAATGAGCTAATAGATAATAATAATATTTAATATATTTATAAAAAATAAAAAATCAATTTACCATCTTGTATTATAATATAAACCAATTGACTTGTATTTCTCAATGTATCTTCATCAGACTAATAAAAAAATTTTTTTTTCTTATTATTGTTAAATATTAATATAAAATTTACTCTTAAACGTGGCTTTGTTATTTGTGTAGCTATTCGATCAAACCATTCAATTGTTCCTGTCTTTAAAAAAAATTGAATAAATGTTATTTTTTTATTTGTTAATATTCATTTTCCTTACTTTAATGATTAATGTCAAATCATATTGAAGACTATTTTGAAATGGACAACAATAACGAAATACTTCCAAACTATATAATTTTGAAATAATCCTTTTTAAAAAAAAGAGAAAAAAAAGTAATTTTTTCATTTATATTTAAATTTTTACTTTAAAAGTTGTTCAAGTCTTTCCATGGAAATTTTATTTGTAGATGGATAAATTTCACGAATTTTTGTTAATTGTTTAAAACAATGATTTAAAAATAATGTAAATGCTTCTTCTAACATATGGCTTTCATCTCTACTTAATGATGTTGGTTGCCATGTTTGTTCTAATTGTTCAATAATTGATAATAATAATTTATGTGTTAAAGTATGTTGCAGATGTTTTTTCGAATATGCTATCCAACGACACATTGAACGTTGAATATTTGTTATATCACCTTGTATTGCATGTTGATGTAAAATTGTTTCCGCATTACGAGATAAGTCACCTATCCATTGAGTTGTTTCACCCTGAAATATGAGAAAATATAATTATTCCTTTTTTTAGAATATAATAATTATTATTCGGATGTTAATTTGATTTTAATATCTGAAAATGATATAAAATATCTGACTTCTTTTTCTTATTTTTACATTATCAAAATTTTCTAATGGATATTATTTAAAAATCTAAAAAAAGAAAATTTTTCTCGAAACCTTAAATTTTTTTAATTCATGATCAATAAATATTTGTAAAATTTCAACATGTTGTTTAATATCTGTCCAATTATCTTCTTCAGATATTCCACGATCTTCTCGTGTTGTTAAATTACATCGAATATGTATCTGTCCTCGAACTTTAGAATGTTCACTTCGACCTTCTAATGGAAATAATCTATCAATTCCAGTTGATGGAATTTCCTGTTAAGAAAAAAAATGAAAATATATATTAAGCAAAATTTTTCATGCAAAATAAAAACCTACACTTATTTTAAGATTAACCGAACCTAAAAAATCATCAATATGTGATCCTTCTGTTGAACAATTTGTTCGTGCGGATTGAGCAATTTGTTTAAAATAACGATTAAGTCCTTTAAAACCTTGAACTTGGTTTAATTTTCTTGCTGCTTCAAATACAGAAAATTCATCATCATGATCCCAAATATCCAAATGAAATGTTTCAGTTTTTCCACTTTCAATATTACTTTAACAAAAAAGAAATTTGAATTTTGTTTTTTTTTTAAAAAAAAACAAAAACACTTACAAACGAAATTTTTCCATCCAAACTGGATTAAGTGTTGCTTTTTTAACATCTGTTGTTTGAATATATTTTACTGGAAGTTTATCTCTTAAAAATGAATTATTTTGTGGACTTGAACCAGTTGTTGATGTAGTTTTTTCACGTCCTTGTGCACGACGTATTGTAGATTTTCGAAAACTTTTTAAACGTTTCATAAAACCAAGTTTATTTTCATTCGATGAATTTGTATTAGCTCCTTCTTCATCTGATGATGCTCCACCACCGCCACCATTTGTTTGTTGTGGAATAACAAATTTACGTATTTCAGGTACAATACCCAACATACAATATGGATCAGAAAATCCTATTTAATCTTTTTCTTTTAAATAAAAACAAAAAAAAAAATTTTTTTATTTTTTACCATTCGCATCTTTTGCTTCAAGATCTTTTGCTTCAACTATTTCAACATTTAAAATTAAAATTGGTGGCTAAAATAAAATAAATATTAAAATAAAGGATAAATTTACTTCATATATATATATAAACTTTTTCTTCATTCGCTTTATTTAATAAACGTTGATGATCTTCATTTGATAAACCAAATGCTTCTTGTGCATAAGCATAAAGATCATTTTCTTCTTGAATATATTTTGATGGTATTATACCAATTTTATGTTTTATTGTATATAATGTTTCAATATAAAGTAATTCATATTCTTTTAATGTTAAACTTGGAAATTTTTCAGTAAAATTTAAACGATATTCAGGAAGAATTTTTTCATTTTCAATATCTTCCTTTAGAAAAAATAAAAAATATTAATTTAAATAAAAGAAATATATATTTTTTTTAAAATACATCTTTTTTTATTTTTTGTCGTCGTTGTTCATGTTTTTGTGCAACATTTTCAAAATTTTCCAAAAAAAAATTTACATCATCATTTTCAAATCTAAATTAATTAAATTAATATTCTTAATATTATATATATACATCTACCGTTTTGAAAGTGCAGCAGAAAATTTCGATTCTTGTTGAGGTGATAATGTCATTATAAACTCTTTCTTTTTATACTAACACATCTCAATAGGGATCTATATATATATATATATGAAGAATTTCCTTCTCTACTTTTTTTTTTGCTTCTATCATCCGTCATACTTATTTATTTCTAAGTATCATAATGTATTCTTGCATGATTACCATTGAAGAAAAAAAAAAAACAAAAAATGAGAAGTAATGAGAAAACATATATATAAGAATAAGAAATCTTTTATAAGTGAAGAGTATATTATATAGACAAAAAAAATAAAAGAACAACAAGTGTATTTGAAAGTCATGATCTTTCTAGAGAAAAAATGTCGTGTTTCAATGTTAAAATATGTTAGAACCTAGGGGAATTTCGATATTTTTATTTTTATTGAATTTAATCATTAAAAAACATAAACCAGTTCCTAATGAGATTAATTATAAAACTTTGCTTGTCAAAAAGACATAGCATATATAGAAAAGTTTTTAAATTATTTTCAAGTATATGTATGTTTTAGTACCGCCTACTAATAATTATATATATACATTTAAAGAAAAAGTTATTTGTGTCATAATCAATTTTAATTGTTATTTTTCAAAGTTAAAAAAAAAACACTTGCTAGATAAAGTTTAAATCAGTTAAATTGAAGAATATATGATGACCTTTTTTTTATTTTATGATTTTCAGGTTTTTTTTAAAAAGGAAATATATTATGGATGTCTTTTTCTTTTTTTTTCTGTAGAATCATATAATAATTATTCGACAGTCTTTACAGTCTGTCTTTTCCGTTTAAAGGAAACGGATGATGTGTCTTTCCGTAGCTAGATATTTTTCCGTTCTATTTACATGAAATCCTTCAAAAAATGGCAATTGCATTAGATTAAAAGCTCTTTATAATATTATCTCAATAGCTATTATTTTTATCTTAAATGTATCAATTTTACATTTTTTTTTTATTCTCAAAAAAAAAAAAAGTCATATTCAATAAAATATCATTACAAGAGGGTTATCTAAAAATAGCTCAGACTTATTTGAAAAATGATCCATTAAGAATATATTCTTATTGATTTTATTGAAGAAAATCGATAAAAATTATTATCATTATTTTTTGACATCGATCATTAGTTATTCACATGCTAAATGTAAAATCTATCTATCATTTCTGATATTAGTTGTTGTTTTTTTTTTGTTACTTTGATAATCATGAAACAAGCAAAAAAAAAAAAAACTTTTTCTTTAATTTGATGGAAAGTAAATCAAATTGTGTATTCAATTGAAAAAATATAAATAAATTGAATAGGCATTTGATGTAAAGAAAATACTAAAAAAATAAAACTGATAAAAAGTTCTTTTTTTTATTCATTTAAGAAAAAGATAATTTATTTGAAGAATAATAATAACATATGTTTAAAAATTTTATTGAGAATTTTTATCATTAAATCAATATAAAAAAAATAAGAAAGAATTTTTCTATTTGAAATAAAACTAAAATAAATAAATTTATTTTTCATTAAAAATCTTTCCAATATAATCATATATAAAACTTATTATAACCTTCATTGACTTATTTATTCAGGCTAAATTCATAAAAAAAAATTTTAATGGCATCATAACTCTAAAGGGGATAGACTCATTTTTCTTTTTTTTTAAGTTATTATTATATCATGCAAGCAAATATTGTCTAATTGTCAAAACGACAAATAAATGCGTGTATATAGACTAAATATATTTATTAAGGTAACCCCGACGTCGCTTCAAAAATCGACTTCAATTCACCGGCTATGTTCAAATAGCATGAAATACTCACGATATGTACAGGGAAACCTATGGTAAAATTATCAGCCGTACACTATAAGATTTATATAAGTTAGTAAAAAAAAAGGGATGAGATAGCATGGTCTGTTAACCGTTCGACAATGTTGTGGAGACCAAGCGGACTTATTTCGTATTTTTACTTTGCTTTTTATTCCATTAAGATTATGATTTCTGTATTAACCTACTATTTTTGATAATTCTATTGCCCAGCTAAAATGAAGAAACAGAGAGACTTCATTACATCCTATAATATTTGGAAAAAATTTCTGGGCAACCATTGTAGAAACAAAATTTGAGAAAAAAAAGGAAAATATTTTTTGTTTTTTAACAAGATAAATGATGGAAATTATCAGGAATTTTGTCCCGAAAACTACGTGCGAACTTAAAAAAATCATATTATTTCTAAAATAGTAGAACTTCGAGTAACCTTCTATGAATTTACATGAAAAATGATTTTTTATTTCAAGAAAATCTTGAATTAACAAAATATAAAATTCATTTAAATTATTATACAACATTTTAAAGTATAAATTCATTTAGTATTTTTTATTTAATTGAATTGAACTATATTTATATATATAAAAGAAAAGAACTTAATAATAATTTGATTAATCAAAACATCTTTTATTTTATTATGTCAGAATTAATAAAATACGAAAAGAATATAAATATAAATTATTTCTATTATTTCTGCACTTAAGAATAAAATATAAATCCATTATGATATTAAATAGAAATGTAAATAGATTTTGTTTTTCTCTTAAAAGTCTATTTATTTAAATCACACTAGAAAAATCTTTCAATAATAATCATAAAAAAAAAATAAAAGAAATAACAAATCAATGTCCTTGATATAAAGTATAAATTAATTATTTTAAAAAATTAACACTTAAATAGAAAATATATAATAATTCAGAATGTTCGATAATATAAAGTTACAAAGTACAAATATTCAAATAATGAAATGATTTTATTTCTATCACTTAAATTTTATGCTTGAAAAATTTTTTTTTCTTTCTAACTTATATGGTTGAGAAAACAATTATTTATTCATCTAACGAACCGAATATCTTGCCAAAAAAAAAAAAAATTGTCGTACAATTATACGCCTTTAATATAGACAGTATAGTTTTTCATATCTCATCAATAATTGAGACATATAAATTGACCTCTGGGAATCATAACTACGCATTTCTTTTTTCCGATCTTAATATGATATAAAATTATTTTAATGAGATTGATAATGTATATAAGATATTCATGGAAAAAATTTCAACGAAATTAATGTCTATTTTTATTAAATGTTAATCTATATAAAAGAAATAAAAAGAAAACCTATTAATACATGCAATATAGATAGAAGAGAATTATTTATTCAAGCAAATAAAATCGAATTTTTAATGTTTTTATAAACGAAAAGAAATTGTTTTTGTACAATTATTTCTTTCTTTCATTTTTATTAAATTTTAGTTTAACAACAAAAATGTACTTTGAAAAACTAGATATTAAATATACTTATCAATATGATGGTATAAAAATTTTTATATTAGATATAAATTTTTATGATATGTAATAAACTTACTTTGCAAGTAAAGCATCAGACCATCGTCTACCTCGCATATGAATTCGTTCCATATTTAATATTAAAATAAATGATAATATTTATATATATATGTCTATGTTTCTTTAAACTTGTATAGTAATGTGTTTCTTTGATGTCGGTGTTATGTCTTATAGTTTATTCTTGTTCTTCATTTAAATACATTTTGCTCGTCATTGCCGTTCTTTTTTTTTTTTTTTTTTATAGATTGAACGTTCTTTTCTCACTCTTACTTGTGTTGCTCGTTTGTTAGGATCTTTATCTTTCTTGAACAACACTCCATCGTCGTTCTCATCTATGAGAACAACATATAGAAGCAGACATAGCGACAAACGACAACAAACGGGAAAAAAAAAGAAAATGAATAACAAATAATAAAAGATTTTTCCGCTGTTATTATCGTTCCATATACTACATACACATAGAACAATCACAGTAAACGAAAAACATTTTTTTTTTATAAATTATTCAATATTGTTTCTCTTAGAAAATCATGTTGACTTATGTATATTTTCTATTCCGATCATTAGACAACAAATAATATATCAACATTATTTCATATTCTATATTTTTAAAGATTATAATATATTAATAATGATGATGAATAAGATTATAATGAAATTTTCTAAGAAATTTAATTATCAATCTTCAAACATGACATTTTCATTCAATCGAATTATAAAATAAAATATAACGAAATTATCTTTTATTTATATATTAATTTATAAAAAACATATATATTGAAGATAATGTTTGCTTTTCAATATATTCTTAGATCTTTTCGGAAAATAACTAATTATAAATTAGTTTTTAACATATTAATATTTCATTGATTAAAAGAAAAGATAGAAGCATAAAAGAATCAATTATAACTAAAGAAAATAATAATATTCTTCGTTGACTATGATCGAGCAAAATATCTTCCATATAATTATAATAATAATAGTCAACAAATAAGAAGAAGAAAAAAAAATTTAAATTAATATTTATAATATTTTATTGAATATATTCATATAATTTTATAAGTAATACATGCATACTGATTTGAAGTTAAATATTAATAAAATACATTATTTATCCTATTATGAAATGATTTTCTATAGAGAATTACACTTGAAACTGATTGTTTTACATGATTATTTATCATTTTCATGCTGTAATAATATATCATATCAATAAATGTCAAAATGACATACTTTAATTCAATGTAATTAGTATTCTATGAAATTCGCAAGAGAATTGAAAAAACAAAATTCAAGGAGCAAAAATATGAGAAGATCTAAATTAAAAAAAGAAAAAGAAAATTTCTATATGAATAAATATATATAAAGTTAATATTAATCAATTAATGCAATGCAAAGAACCAGCATTCATATAGTCCTGCGCGAATTTTTAAACAGATTTTTCTGTATAATAACTGTGAATATATCTGATGATAGATAATTAAAGCAACAATCGACAATATTCGCTAGAAGTAAGTTTCATAAGTATTGATAGAGTTCTTATAGTGATGAATTTCGTTATATCTGCACTTTGAATTTCTTAACCTTACTTTCTTGACAACATTCACAAATAGGAAATATGATTCGATAAATCTGAAAGAGCTTTCCAATGTCTGTTTTGAATCGTTCAAAAAGATTATACAGTTTTAATGAATTATCGATATTTTGATAACCAATATTCTCGGTTTCGCATTGCATTTCGTAGTCTAGTGAAACTCGAATACCATCTAGTTTTTATTTTTAATTGTAAAAATCATTCATTTTTATTTATTAAACATAGTCGTTTAAATAAAACAAATTTTTGAATATTTTTTTTTTTTTTTGTATATATTTAACGCCATTGATAATAATAAACCCAATCAATTTCCATACGACCTGAATAAATATTCTCATCAATACCTTGTGCACCACCCCTAAACATAGATATACAAAATATTGAAAAAAATTTTTCATTAGAAAATTTTACTCACCAGAAACCACCAACAGCAACATTAAGAAGAACAAAAAATGGTTTATCAAATGGCCTATACAAAAAAAATAAAATAAAACGAAATAAAGTTATTTTCTATAAGAGACAAAAAACATACCATGCTGTCCAATCTCCTTGTTTATTCCAAATAAAAATTCTTGTTTGAAATGGATTACCTTCATCACCAACAAACATTTCAATTTTATCATGATTCCAATCAAGTGTATAAATTTTAAAATTTGATGTTGCATCACCAACAATAACTGAATGACTTGGATGATTACCTAACATATGATTAAAACCTTTTGTATGAACTGTTGAATGAATACGTAATGGATCATAACCAACTTGTTCCATTAAATCAATTTCACCATTATCTGGCCAATAATTACCACCATAACTTGTTCTTTCAGGTAACTAATTTAAACATAAAACATTTGTTTTTTTTTCTTTTTTTTTGTTAAATTTTTTAAATAGATAACTTACCATCCAAAGAGCTGGCCATAAACCACGACCAGTTGGAAGTTTAGCACGAATTTGTAAACGACCATATGTCCATGCAGCTTTACTTTTCAAACGAGCTGATGAATATCGACGATTACCATAATTTTCCTAATAAATATTACAATTTTATATATAAAAGAATGTATTTTCATTGATTTTTATTCAATTACTTACTTTACGTGCTTCAATAATTAAACGACCGTTTTGACTACCTGGAAATAGTTCACAACGTGCATTTTCCCAACGATTTACTGTATAAAATTGTTCTTCATTATTACCTAAATTAAAAAAGAAAAAAATATATAATAAAATAAAAATTTAACTACATACCCCATCCATGACCACCCTCATCAAAATTCCATTTATTTAAATCGACACCACCGTTCCAGTCGAAATCATCTCCCCATACACGAACCCAACCAGCATTACTTATTGTTACCATACACCATAAACATATCAATGCTAAATATTCCTTCATACTTTTGTTCTATGTAGATAGTCTTTTCTACTCTTCACTATCCGATAAATGCAGCATCCCTTATATATATATGCCGATTCCAAAAAAAAAAATAACTAAATAAATATGACACTTAATATTCTATGATACAGATAATAAATAAATATGTCAATAAATAATAATCCTCTTGAAGCGGGATATTGAAATTTGTCTCATACCGTAACATAAGAAAAATATTTTATATAATGAGATAGGAATAATCACATAGCACCTATCGTAAATAAACCGTCAAGTCTTTGTGTACAAAAAAAAAAAGAAAAATAACACTGATGTTTATATTTATTTTTACTATTATCAATAAATTGCATTTAGAAGTATTTTTTCTTTCTTTATACTAATTGATTTCAATTATATCATTAATGAAATTGTATTACAAAAATCAATCAATCATATTTAATTACAAAAAAATCCTTTTGTTTTTTTTTCATAAAAAAAAATATTTCAAATATGTATTAAATTCCCAGGATTAATCATTTATCAAAAAACAATTAATTCAAAAATAATCTTTATTTTGATCAATAACAGGTGTCAATTATTACACATACTTTGAAACCTTCATATTGTACTTATTATATATTTTACATTATTAAATAATAGTACAAAAAAAGATGAGAATGTTTTTTTTTCTAAAGGAAAAGAAGGGGTTATGATGCTGCCATTTGAGATAGAGTCCACAATAAATTTTATATCACATAAAAATGTATCAAAAATGGAATTTATTAATAAGATAGTTCAAATTAGATTTGATATAAAATAATGAATATCACAAAGCAATCGACACCAATTAACGAGTGAAAATAATTTTCTTTTATTTTAAAACTTAAGATTTAACAGAAAATTTGTTTAAAAAAATTTCATCATGGTTTTGTTTTATTTTATCGTCACAGTTAAACGATTACATTAATTTTCATTCATGGAGTCTTTCATTGACAAAGAAAGCTTGTTTCAAAAACAAAATCAATAGTTTTGTAGAATTTGAAATTCTTTATCATTCGTCAGAAGAGAAGGTTTTTCTTTAATCAAGAAACGAGAGAAAAATGTACTAAGTTTTAGTGCAGTTTATCCTGAAACAGTCGTTATTTAGTATCAATAAAATCCAATTTTCGATCTATTCTTAATTTGATTCGGAATTTCCTGTGGATATTATTTAAAATCATAGAGCTATTCTCTCTATAAAAATCTATTTATCTATTTAGTACATATATTTATTTTTTTATCAATATCTTGACTAATAGAAAAAATATGTATTAATCTTAATGAGATGAAATACCATTCTCTGTTGATTTGACATTTTTATTAACTTTATGAATATCATTTATTTATAAAATTCTATTTTTTATATATTAAAAAATATTTCTTCAGTAAGTACTAATAAATAACTTAAATGTTCATGTAGCAATAAATTAGATTTGTTAATACATTTATAAACAATTAATTAAATCAAAGAGTAAATATAAAGATTGAAATATGGTTTAAATTAAATTATACTTGAGATGAAAATAATCAATTTTATGAATCAAACAAAAATTATGCCCTGAAGACAACAAATAAAACAATCAAAAATAGTAGAACATTTTTTGAATGTGATGTTTAATCAAGATTTTTAACAATAGTCTCACACATTATCAATAAATATAGCTATTTGATCCCTATAGGATTAACAATGTCTTTATAATCATGAAAATTATCATATCAATCGGTTAAATTAATAAAAAAACTATAATTTGTATTTTCAACAATTCTTCAAAAACACATTGTATAAAAATGAAAAAATTCAATAGCAATAATTTCATATTTAAAATATGGTACTCAATAATAGTTTATTTTGAAAAATAACAAAATGCAATTATATCCAACTGATGATATGGCTATTCATATGAGATATTGTGGCCCACTAGTAGCAACAAAAAGAAAAGGAGATCAGACTAGCAAAGATTAAAACTATTTAACTAGTACAACAGTATAGTTTTAGCTGAATCTCTATTTTTTATTGAACACATTTCTATTGTCTACTATTTAAATTCAAATGATTTACATATTCTTTTTTTTTCTTACTAATCATTTAAATTGTAATAAATATAATTGATCTATCATATCTCAAATAAAAGACAATATATATTTTTTTATTGCACTGTTAATAAATAGAATTTATTAGAATTTCAATGGCAGATCAATAAAATTAATTTTTTTATTCGATTTTAAAAAACATATTGACGATGATATTGTCGTTTACGTGGTTTTGTTTTATGTTGCATCATCATATGATGACCACCGTGTAATGGTTCACCAGGTGCTGGACCATTTGGTGGTGGTGGTATACGAAATGCATCTTCAGGAATTTTATCCACATTTAAATTCTAAACAAACAAAAAAAAACAAATTTTTATTTAAAAAATCGAATAAATTAATATACTTCATCATATCTAAAATAATAACTTGGAGGACCAGCACTTGTACAAACATCGTTTTCTAATAATTGATCACCATCAACCCAATACATCATGTAAAAATTACACATTTCATCATTTCCAGTTGAACTAAAATATTTAAGATAAAAATAAAAATTAAATAAAAAAAAAAAATTTCATACCCAATTTTAACAACATGTGATTGTGTATTAAACATTGTACAAACTGCTGCAACATAATCACCTTGTTTAATAGTAACATCACTTTGTGTTGGATAAAACATTTGTGGTAATTGAGGTGATCGTCGACCAATTTCTGTCCATTCTTGCTCATCATCTTTACCACGTACTCGATATCCAGAATTAACAAGACCTTTATGTAAATAATTCATTTTTATTTTTATTATTAAATAAAATAATAATCTTACCAAGTTTATGAGCATGAGTACGAAAAGCAAATGGATGCATTTCAATATCTTGTTCAATTTCACAAGCTGTTTCAAATACCTCTATAAGAAACAAAAACAAAAAATATTACATATTTATACAATAGAATAAAAACAAAAAATAAAAAAAAACATGGTAAAATTGGCCAATATGTGCAGAAAGGAAAGGATGTGAACTGACCTTCAGTATTCGATTGAATATGACCACCAGTTAAGAGGAGAAAAACACCAGCGCGTTTAGGTGTACTACATATAAAGACAACGGGAAATGCAAATAATGACAAATATACACAAAAGCATAACACGAATACTACACAAAACTAATAATACTAAACAATTACCCAAAGAATGAGGTGCTATTTTGCCTTCAGTTGCTAATAGCATTACACCCGCTGTTTTTGGTAATCTTTATAAAAGTGATAATCAAATAAATAGTAAAAAAAAAAAGAAGAAGAAAAGCTTTCAATTTCCCAAAAATAATCCCGTAAATAATAGGAAGGTATAAATGATTGATTTCATTAAAAAGAATTTAAACTTACGATGTTGGTGATGTTGTAAGAACTAAACCTGAGCGATCAGTTTGACCAGCTAAATCAATATATATATATATAGATTTGATTTTTAATTTAATTATTTTTAAATAAATTACCTTTAAATTTATCAATATTTGAATAATGAACTTGTAATACAAGATATTGTATTGGCGTTGAACCACCAACTTTAAAAGCAACATCTAAAAGAAAAATTTGAATTTATTTATTTTAAAATTAAATATTATTTTTAAAGACAAATTAAACCTTTTGGTAATTCAGTTTTGTCAGCATCTAAAGCCCAAGCATAAATAATTGATGAACCTGTAGCACATGTTGGACCAGTTTCATACTTTTGTGAAGAACTATCATCATTTGAATAAGCCATTTCACCACAATTCCTAATAGAACAAAAACAAAAACAAAAAATAAATATTCATCAATAAATTCATATATTCTAAATTTTACCAAATTTTTTCATGACTTCCTGGTTTTGAACATCCAAAAAGTAAAATATGATGAGCATCTTTTGATGTTGCTGATGGATTAAAAGCAGCTAGAAAAAAAATAAAAACTCAAATAAATAAATTCTTCCTATTATTTATTAAATACTAACTTATATAAGTTGGTTTATCTTTATCCATTTTATATGCTGTACATAAATAATCATCGACCTTATCAAATAACATAATATTATATTTCTTAACACATTATGATATACTTACATGACTAGCAACACCATCACGCATAAGAATATTTAATGAATTTGATGTTTCTTCTTTTGCTATTAGCAAAGATATTGAACAAAAACTTAAAATGAGGGATAATAAATAAAAATTATTCATTCTAAAAAACAAAATATAATAAAAAATATTCTTAAAAAACAATAATGAATAATGCATCGCCATAAATCGGACACTTCCACCATTACCCTCATCAGCATCAAGTTTTTTTTTTTCCTGTTCTTCTTCTAACCGACAAGATTCTATTGCGTTAGTATCTTGTTCTACTATAGCTGTCGTTACAAACACATTGGAAAAAGAACAGAATAGTATTTTTCTTTTTATATACTCTTACAAAAAAAAATAAACAGAACATTATTTTTTTTCGATTATTTATCTGTACTATTGGTAATAAATTTCATAGATACATTTCTGATTATTTAACGTATTCTAAAAATTTCAATCCAATCAAATGGAAATTTATTGAGAAAAGTACAAATATATTTCATTTACTCATAGCAGAAAAATAAGTATTGGTAAGACTATTACTTTTCCTATAGTGTTTCTCAAAAAGAATTACATATTCAGAAGTACTGTTAAATTCTGAGTAAAATAAGGTACTCTGTTCTATTGAAAAATCATTTTCAGATTTTTATCCACTATTTAATACGTATAAGGATATTATCAATACTTATTTTTTCTGTTTTCACAGCTATATTAATAGATGGGATATACTTGTACTTTTCTCAATAACTTCTCATTTGATACGACTGAAACTTTCAGAATAAGTTAAGTCAGTAAAGATGTATCTATGGTGTAAATATAAGATCAACTGGTAACGGTAGAGAAAAATAAGGAAAAAAATAAAATGTTTCACTTATTTTGACCGAATGGAATACAACTTAACAAACGGAAACTTTTATCGAAATGTTTTTATTAGATAAAAAAAGTGCGTCAAGATATGACGCAAGTTTTTATAGTTAATATTTGTAATTGATATTTATTATGATTTTTTTTATTTTTGGAAATATCTCAAATAATAGCAGCTGCCACTAATTAATTTTTAATAATATAATTCGGTTCGATAGTGATCACTGTTCAAGAATGTATTCATTTATTTATGAAAGAATAAGTGGACAATTTATACTTTTTTAAATTTTGTTTTGATAATACATCAAAACTATCTAATGATAAAAATGTTTTTATTAGCATAAGTCAATTATCTCCGACTGTCAATATAATAAAGATGTTAGACGGTGCTCTATATTTGGATAAAAATAAATAACAAATGGCTAAAATTCTTTCTAATCTATATTATATCAAACTTTCTTCAACAATAATGACTGAGAGCCAATTTACAATGATGGAAGAAATTATATCAACCGAAGAAGGTTTATAACAAACTGTAGTGCTAAGAAAAGAAAGATAAAATAATAATAAAAATATTTGAAAGACATTTTTTTTATAGAAAATTGTTTACACAGCTATTATATCTCTTGTAAAGTTTGTCATAAAACATATTTTAATAAACCAATCAAAGTACTTTCATACACTAAGTAGAATATGAATATAGGTGTAGATTTAATAGATATTTCAAACACTTTTGGAACACATCAACAACATTAAATTTTCATAATGATATTCAAAATTTGTCGAGTAAATTAATATCCTCCTAATTTGTTATCACTGATAGGTTAACAGCAGCTAAAAATCAAACAAATAAAATTTGATTATTTATGTAATAGTAACTTATCCAAGTCGATTTTTCTTTATTTATTTCATATGATGTACAAAAATAATCGCTGATCTTATCAAATAACGTAATGTTATATTTCATTAGCAATAACAGTATGCGTAAGAATCTTTAATGTATTTAATGTTTCTTTTGTTGCTATTCGAAAATATCTTGAAGAAAAACATAATGAATAATACTTTCATTCTAAATCGAAAAGTTCTTTTTTGTTCTTCTTTTATCCGACAATATTTTACTACGATTGTTATTATACATGCATGAGAATAAGAATAGAATAATTTTTTTTCTTTTCATATATAACAAAAAAAAATAAAAGGAAAGGTTTCTTTTAACAAGATTTTCGTTGATAATTTTTAAATGGGTTTAATGATATATTGCCAGTATTATTCGTAGTTTGAGGAGGAAATAAACTCGATTGTTGATGAAAATGATTATTAGAATTTCCAAAATTATTATATAAACTATTCAATACACGATTTGTTAAAGATAATCGAGAAGAATTATTTAGATTAAATGAATTGTACAAATTTGATTGACCATTACGATCATATTGATTAGCCTATTATAAACAAATACAATTGTTTTTATTCGATTAAAAAAAAAGAAAGAAGACTTTTATTAACCTGATTGGTTTGATTAACTGTATTAATATTTTTTGCTCCACAACAGTCGATTGGATAATATGAACTCTCTCCTTGATTATTACATTGTCCATAATATCCATCATTATTAGTTCGAATTCCTTTAGGTTGACATCCATATCCATAATTACATTGTTCTGAATAATAACAAGTATTTTGTGGATATTGTATTGATGATAAACATTGTTGATTATTACAATTTTGATACATAGAACAATTATTTGATGTACATGGTTTATGATTTTCAGAATGAAAATAATTTTGTTGATTATTTTGCATGATATCAATCGAGAAAAAAAAAATTGAATGATAATTGTTGTCTGGGAGATATAAAAACAAAAATTTATTATACAACCAAAATTAGAAAAATTTAATTAATATTTAAAAGAATTATTTATAGGTTTTATTCAAAATTGGATTTTTATTATAAGATTAATCACTGCATGACGTTAACGAAGTACATAATAATTCAAGTCATCAACGTCTATCAGGATCTAATAGCGTCTGCCAGGGTTTACCAGAGCTAACGAGCATGAATTTGAGTTTCATACAACTTTTTGTTTTGGCTATAATGCTATCAAGACTTTTATAATCAAATAGCTGCTGTCTTTTGTTTTGCAGACAATGAGAACATATAGGTTTTTTAAGTTTAATCTTTTGAAAGACGTAAATTAGATAGCACAAATTCAAATTTTGAGGGTAGTAACATTTTTCGTAAATTAAAGATTCTATATAGTTAGACAACCTTTCGTTGATTTATCAAGCGTTTCAGCATTTATCTCAAAGGCTATATTCTATTTAGTTTATTGTAAAGTTTCAATACATGTTATTTAAGTGATATTGTTTCACTAAATCCATTACTACCAAATTTTTTTCCAGTTCATTTTTCATCTGATGATAGTTCTTGATCAACTTTTACTGCTGCATCGGATTCCTCTTCGCTGCATTCTTCTTCATTGAATTGCTCTGGATCAGCATCTGAAAGAAAAATACGTACTCTATTGAGCCTTTCAAAAATGTTCTTCGCGGTGTACAGAATCGAAATAACGATTTTTTACATCTACATAATCGTTAAAGATTCTTTCATTCGATACTGGAAGAATCTTCATCAATTTTCATAGATCAGAAATTCATCATTTCGATTTTGTGTATTTCAGGGATATTTTTGATAGGTTCGCTAGAGTACACGTTTGATAAAGCTACCTTCATCATTTAGTAAAAAGATGCTTGTTTACCATTAAATGAATCAATGTATTCTTCTCTTATAATATCGTATGTTACTAAGAAATTCGTAAAATGAATATATTCTTCAATATTGGACGATGCATCATTTGCTACTTACTGTACTATGTTTAATGTATCCTTGCAAATACTTTATGCCATCAGATAAAGTTCTTTTAGCAAACAATTCTTGCCTGATAAAAATACCATCTTGACATATTTTTTTCAATCGTATAATCACGCAAATTTGTAAACTGTTGAACGGCATTGAATACGAAATGATCAAATAGAATAGAATGTGCTGTGATCACTTGTTACTTGTTATACTTTAAGTGCAATTGTCAGACACTAAAGCATTCTCGATAGTCAACGAATATTGGAATGTGAGTGTAAGGTAAGTTGTAAAACAAACCGATATAAATGTAAACAAGCAAAAATATTGTGGAATTCGCTTTGTTATCATTGAGTAATATGTAACATTAAATAATTTGTGTATCAATCTATATCTAACTATTTTCAGTTTGAAAAGTACCTCTATGATCTGTCTTGTCGAAATTGTGCAACTTCGGTATCCTATGTTGTCGACGTTGGAAAGACATAATAAATATCAACTACCAAAAAATCACTGATACCTTCTACATTATATTTTGAAAATTATGACAAATTTACGAATATTCAGGTAAAGAAAAAGCACAAAATACTGTCTTCTACGTTGAAATTTTTAATATATTATAATCTCATTATTTCCATAGAAGATTGTCGTATCTTTTAAACAATAATACGCACAAGTTCTCTGGAAAATGCATTTACTATAGTAAATCCAACAATAGGAGGGGCAAACAACTCCTCAGGTGAAATTTTTTGGTCGATAACTACGAGGTCCTCTTCGGACTGTTTTGTATTGTAGTTGGTAGTCCACGAAGAGTACTATAAAACAGCATAGTTTGATATTCCCTTGTTCATCTTTAGAAGAAATAGAAAGTAAAGATCTTTTTCCGTTGCACATAGTAAAATCAACTACAACGCAAATTTCAAGATTTGTAACTTCTTCAACCTGAAAAATAATGAAGTTCATCTATTTATTTTGACTTTATTTTCTCACCATTTTAGTTTATAACTTACCGAAAATTCTTATGAAGTGAACACTCAAGATATTAGATAAATAATGAAGTATTTATGATGTATTAATGCTAACGAATTGTTTAATGACACGACTGATACATTTTCAGTCATTTTTCTCATTAGAAACAGCCTCGATGATGAAAATTTTCTAAAAAAAGATGGCTCTTTTCAACGTCTACGTCTAATAGCAAAAAGTAGATGCTTCTTAAGCAGATGAACTTAATAAAAGTCATCAAAATTGCATCTTAACGTATAATAGACAATACATCTTGATTTGCAAGATGATCTCATTCATAAACCTTTTTTTACTTTTACAGCTGCATATTTCAGTCATTCGTTTGGTCGTTTTTACTAACAACAGTTTATTTTGATCTAGTACTATTGTAATAGATAGCCTTTAGTAGGATATTTGTTTTACGACGAATAATAGGAGCAGATCGAATGCCTTTATTTCGATAATGTAGTATTGATCAGGGACGTAGCCAGGGGGGATTGATCCCCCCCTGAATTTTTGTTTTTTTGTTATGAAATCTGATAATTTCAAGCTTTGAACACATTTACAAATAGTTGCAACTAATAATTCTCTCATTTCTGTCAATAGCCATGCTATTTCATCAGTTTTTCATTGTACAATAAAAAAATTGTCTCTGAACAGAAAATGAGTTCGTTTCATTTTTCATCATACGGAAAGAAAGATAGTTGAAAACATCTTTCTTGGGCAAAAAAAAACCCGATCCCCCCCTGAAGGAAATCCTGGCTACGTGCCTGGTATTGATATATGATGAATTTTTAAATCACTAGATGACGTCATGATTAAACTTATATGTACAGAAAAGAAAAGAAGTCGCACTTCTGTGTGATCAACGGGTTATATAGTTAACGTACATAGATCCTTGGAAAAATGAATTTCCTAATTGCTTTCTAACGGCGAGAAAATCGTTGTACAAAAAATTTATTTTTGCGTAAGGTGTTTTGAACACATCTGTATATATATGTATTATGTATATAATTATATATATAATTATATATATAATTATATATATAATTATATATATAATTATATCAATATAATACATATATTATATATATATATATAATTATATCTATATAATACATATATAATAGGTATATATGATTATATCTATATAATACATATATATTATATATATATTATATATATATTTTATATATATTTTACACATATATTGGCAAAATCATTTAATAGCGAGGTGACTAAAAAAGAGACATTGATTGTCATTTTTTACGATTCAGCTTAGGAAAACTCCAATCAAAAGCAGCATTTAAGGAAAACCAAATAGCATGTTGTGTAGACAATGCATGAAGCTTTAAAATTATTATTGAAAGTTTTCCTACAGTAGGCACAGATTTTTCGAAAAATACGATTTACTTTTCGTTAGTGACGTGACAATTTTGTTAGCGACGTGACGAGTATGAATCAAGGGAGAAACAGTTGATTATTTGATTAGAGGTGATTGAGAGTGATACGAGTGATTAGGGGTGATTAGGAGGGATTAGAAGTTATTAGCGAAAGCTCGGGCATACTACACGGCTGTTTGTTGCCTCTGAGAAGTTTCGCATCTATGCTTTAACACTGACTTAGCACATACAATCAGACACTTTGTATTATATTTCAAGACTTTATAATCTTATCTTCTTGCAGCTTTACACCCTTATAGCCATACCTTCTTGGAGCCTTAAATCATTCTGACCTTCCCGTCTCATAGCTGGATATACAGCGATGGACCGATGACACCAGTTGGCATTATACAGGCGTCCACGAGGGCTATCCTGTATACGTATGCATAAGACTTCCAAGCCCATCCTAAGGAGATATCCACAATTCTTTAAATCCATACTACCGAAGTATCTGTAAGTCTTCAAGGCCTATGTTACTGCGATAACCATAAGTTCACAAAGACTATCACAGCGACACTTCTAAGTCCTCATTGCTAATCCAATGAAGGTACGCAACAGTCATCAACAGTTATTGTATAGACATCCCCATTAGTACATGCATGGCACCTACATTTTATAGAAATTGACCTGCCGACCCGATCTTGAGAGTGATGGCTTATGAATGTGTCTACAGCATAGACTTTGACCACTTATGGGTTTGTATTTCATAGGATAGGTTCTGATAACTCATCGTTACCCTCCCAAGTGAGCAAAAAATGACGAAAGACGACGTTCATGACTAGTCCAAAATGTTTGCAACAGCTGTCAAGTCTAGTCTGAAACGTCTTGCGCACCGTCATGACTAGTCCTGAAAGGCCTTAAAACCAGTCATGGCTAATACGGTTTGTCCTGTGAACCTGTCCAGACTAGTCTGAAGGCTAAAAAAAGAAGATGAAAGATAGATTCAAACACCCAACCCGACAATAATCAAAACAGAACGAGCATCCTGACGGCAGACTAGGTCATTGAGATGGGCTGACGTCAATTTATATAGTCTAAGATACTAAATTGACTCTCATTCATCCACTAGACAATCAGAAATCTGTTGATATTACACGGTTTTCACTAGTCTGAAACGTCTTTTATAGAGTCAAGACTAGTTCGAAGTGTTGCCTGCACTCTTCATGGCTAGTCTATTTTTAAAGAGTATACTACCCGTTCTTGTCAGACTAGTCTAAAAACTCTAAACAATCTACTTTCTTTGAACTAAATATATCTTGTCAATTTGTTTAAACTGACTAGTAATGGACAGTATAAGAGGTAGAATGACAGTAGAAAACTTTTTAATATCTATATCATTTGTTAAAAATAATTAATGACAAATATTCAATGCATCCAAACTACGAACTAGGTAGTATAAGATAACAATCATTATATTGTCTGTCTTGTATTCAAATCTTTCTGAACTAGGGATCAAGATTGATCCGTTATATTATGATTACGGTAATTAATAACATACATTTCTCATATTAAAACTATATCGATTGTCAAGATACCATGAATATTTTTCAAGGTAGAACAACAATCAGAAAGTCTGCTATAATTAACATCGAGGTTAGAGATAGATAGTACACTTTGCACATTTCTGTCTTCATATATCTGAATATATTTTGTATTTTCATATGTCAAAAATGTGAGAGTAAATACAATGAACAATATTCAATCGCAGCGAGGAATGTTAATTTATATTTTTTAAAAGTATTAGATGTACTATATTTAAAAAAAACTAAAGGATAATCTTAATTTGTTTATAACATAATTTTATGTTATTTTATTTTAGATATAAATATTCTAATGAATCTAAATTTAAGGATATATTTAAATTGAGCAACATTGATTTAATTGCTAGCTGAGATAAAATCATTTTTATTTAAACCTAAACCATTATATGGAAAAATAGTTTCTTTTGAATATAAAATTGTTTTTTTACCCCTGAAATTTATTTTTTTAAATACAATTAATTGTTCCTAGATAATGATAATCAAAAGATATTTTTCCAAAAAATATACAAGTTTTTTAAATTTGGGCGTGACCAACTGTCAGGAGGCTCCATCAATGTTTTTTTCTATTGTAAGGATAAAACATACTAATGTTCGGGTCATATGAGAGGAGATCATAGGTGATCCTGAATTGGCCCAAACAACATCATATTTTACCCTTACAATAGTAGGGAAAAGTACCATCTCACATGATGAGCTGGCGGCTTTTCCTACTATTGTAAGGGTAAAACATGATGTTGTTCGGGCCAATTCAGGGTTACCTATGATCTCCTCTCATATGACCCAAGCATTAGTATGTCTTATCCTCACAATAGAAAAAACATTGATGGGGTCTCCTGATAGTTGGTCACGCCGATTTATTTTTTTAATGTTGCCCAAACAATGTCGTATTACGTAAAAATAAATTTTTATTTAAATATGACCATAAAACACTTTAAATTGTATTAAATAGCATCTTAGAATGATTTTGATCATATACAAGCTAATTTCTTGATTGTATGGCTCAATGGTCTTAGCGATAGGTAAGTAATACATTGTGCATATGTTCGAATCTAATCTTCATCCTTACATATTTCTATTTAGACTAGCCTGGATTCGTCCACTTCATAAGAATACAATTCGTCCTATGTCCCGTCCCAGACGTCCTTACTTTTCAATTTTAAATCATTTTCAGACGGACATCCCTGTTTCCCGTCCTGACTAATCTTTGTCTCAACAGTCCTCGTCTAGGATTAATCTGGATATTTGACAATAACGTTCTGTATCAACCGACTTTAGACCAGTTCTGGACGAGTCTTTCTCAAAAAAAGACTAGACTAGACACTTATAATGTCGTCCGTCAAGCACGTGATTTAGACGGAGCTTCATAGGGGCCAAAACTTCTGGACTAGTCATGTTATAGTTGAATTTGAGACAAAGACTAGGCATGGCGGGTTGACATGACTAGAAAAAAAACTAGTGATTTACTCAGTCTTTTGCTTACTTGGGTTTTAGGGAAGTCTTCAAGGATCCATGAACACGTCCATATAATAGCCCTTGAGGATCCATTGGTACCTTCATAGTATAGGCTATGAACTCCCATGAATACTCCCATGGTATAGGCTTTCAGGATTCGTGGATATCCCTATATAGAAGCCCTTGAGGATTCTTGAGTACTTTCATAAGATAGCCTGATGACCTCTAACCTGAATTTCGATTGACTAAAGAATTGATCAATCGGAGGACACAGATGTGACACTCGACATCATTCATGTAGATTAGGAATGATTAGGAGTGATTAGTGGTTGATTAGAGTGATTCTCGGATCCCTGATCAGCTGTTTCCCTCTTGCTACGAATACACAAACGAAAAAATACTCTTATATCTCAGTAAGAAGTTTGAATGTAATTCGAAAGGTACAAATCCTTCCCCAGAACCTTGAGATGGATGATAATTAGACAAAAATTTTTATTTTCGAACTTGATGGAGTCTCTGGAGGCCCAGTTTTTATGAGAGAAATTTTTGTGTCTGATCTTTTACTGATCATTTTATCATAAATATGGCCCAGACTCTAAAGTCTATCCGAAAATTTTAAAATTTTTATCACTTATAGTTAGCGAGATATTCAGTATTTACTGCTTAATTAATTAATTATAATTAGATAGCTTCTGAAAGCGCGAACATTTTTACATATGTCTATGCCAAAAACATTTATTCAGAAGAAACATCCTTGTAAAACATTAAACTCAAATGAAAGAGGAGTATGTCCTATTTTGCCCATATATATAATATACATATAGGCGATGCAACGTATACGTTTGAAAGGCTAGGACCTCACTTGATTTTGAAACGTTTCGTTGCCTCTGATAGCATATATGTCAGCGTCCAAGCTAAGATTACATCCAATATCGGATTGGCCTTGGGAAATCTAGGCTCCGAGAATGAACACGTCCAATGCCGAATCGGATGACAAGTTTTCAGAAAAATCTCGATTATTTGCTAGATTGTATACTGTTTTCGAATTTTTGTCAGAAAACTACGTGGAAGCGATGAGGATGAGAATGAAAGAACTACTGATGAAGGAGTGAAGTTCAAATTTAAACATTTATGGATGATTTTTCATAAAAGTTAGTCTTTTGCAAATACTTATCCTTAATTCATTGAATATCACTCTCATTTCTCTGTGAACGATTGTTTCATCCTCATCCTCATCGCTTCGACACAGTTTTCTGACAAGAATTCGAAAACAGTATATATCTAGGGAATAATCGAGATTTTTCTAAAAACTTGTCGTCCGATCCAACGTTGGGCACGTTCATTCTCGAAGCCCAGATTCGCTTAGCCCAATTCGAGATCGTACGTAATCTCAGTCTGGACCCTGACATATATACATATGTTATATTAGCTTGAGCGCGTAATGCGTAACTTTACGATAGAGAGTTTGAAATCATCATTTCTAAAACTCACTGTCGCCATCTTGTAGAGCATGCTTTACAGTGTAGCGAAACGCATTTTGTTCCATTGATAACTGCGTTTAATCGTATTTGATAAGTTATGATACAGATGGCACTAGCAGATATAGAAAAATTCTTTATTTCGACCACTAGTCAACTTAACCCATATATCAAAATAGTTTGATATATATACAAAGTTAATTAAGACTATGATAATAGATGGATCTTTTGGCATAACAGTTGATTTAGTATGTGTTATACTATCATGCAACGAACTTAACTAAAACTATCCTCCTTTTAACATCATTGCACAATGAAAAATGATTATTATTTTTTTCCCATCTGCTAATCTCAATTTATTTTTACAAAAGATATATACCTAAAGCTAGTTCTTTATCGACTATCTGATACATATATACTTATTCAAAAAAGGTTCCATTGTATAATAATTCTAGGTAACACGATAATATGTTTTTTCCTTTTTTCTGCGTTTTTCATATTTGTAAAAAGAAAAAAGTTTTCAAACAGTGATTTATTCATAGGTCCACGAAAAATAAAATCGATCCTGTTTCATTTTTTTATGCTTACAAATTTTCAACAAAGCGAAGAGAAAGAAGTATAACGGAAAAGAAGTGAGGATGATGATGAGATGTAAAAAGAGTAAAGAAACTGAAGGATGTAGAGGAACTATAAGGACTCAAGAAGGTAACAGGAATAAAGGGATTGGCGTACGTAAAGAAAAGTAAACTAGGATAAATTTAAGTTTTCATAGATCCTTCGATTTATTATTCAAAAATCATTGTAAACTATGAGTAATGAATTTGTTTACTAATTACTAACAAACTACCATTAGAACATAGCTTATTGGTTTAAGTTGATGGTGTACAATAAGCGCTGCATTGCGTTCACATATTTGTTTAAAAATTTGTTTTATTTGCCAATACTCATCTACTATGTCTTGATTACTCCTGTAGACACGTAAGTCCTAATGCTTTTACATTGCTTCTTGTAAAAAATCAGCATTACATAACTATTGGAAAGTTAACAATTGCTAAGTAATGAAAACATCTACTAGCATGCCAGTGTTACATCACATGCACAAAATAATTCAAAAGCATAATATAAAGAGAATTCAGTGTGTTTCTTGGATAACTGAAAACAGCCGTTAAAAAATTATAATCTTGATATTGTCAGCAATCATAGATGAGGTGGCATTAGTAATAATGCAATTAATTAAGATTAAAAGGTATTACTCGTTAGCAGGCATAATGAAAACGTCTGGCTAGTGTGCAAAAAACTAATTTATCTTCCAAAGTTGGAAAATAGCTCAAAATAAGGGCACATATGGAGTAACTTTTTTAATGCCTACGTATAGGCCACACTTCACTCTATTCCGTAATGAGCTTGAATTTGAACAAATCGTTCTTCAGGAGCTGAGAGAGCGAATACACAAATCTGCCATACATTATTCACCGCATGTTACGTACCCATTGTTTGACATATTCATAAATCTATTTTTTTTGCTTATGTTTTTTGTAGTAAGGTGAACATTAAATATCGCATGTAAAACCTTTGGCTGCCAGTCATGAGTTGAAAACATTACCGTCCCTTTTCACAGTTATACATGTAGCAAAAGGAAACATACAAAAAGAATTATTACAAAACTCATCATTGTGTAATGTTAGTTAAACTGATCTTTCTTTAAAATAAGATGCCTGTTCGAAAAGTTTTCTTTCTATTAGATACCTCAAACTGTCGGCTACAAAACTTCTATAGAAAATTTCGTTTAATAGAGTATACATTCACAGGAAAATAGACAACAAACGCGACGTCTTTAACATTTTATCCTTTTCTTGTCATCGCATTACGTCATCTATTTTTGTTCTAAATTTCAAGTGGCTCATCCAAACGAGCTCCTACTTTCAAAGATTTTGGAAAATACAGAGGCACATCTTGTAACGAAGGAACAAATCTTCTGGGCAATCTAATTGCTGAAAAAACTTAAAAAACTGTAGCCAAAACGTCGTCGTGTTACTCTCGCTCAAGCCGATATATTTAGGTATATATATAAGCTAATTGCAACTCCACTGTACCATTCGGTGAAAAAAAATGAACGAAGAAAAACTTTCGACTTTAACAATGGTGATTAGTATATTCTATAGTACTACATGAAATGTGATTATGAGTAAACTTTTCCGATTGTCACTATTAAATTGCGTAAGATACGATAGCTTTTAAAAAAATACTGTTGAAAAATTTAAAGTACAGTTTCTTTGATAGTAAACATCTCAGTTGAATTTTTCAATAGTCTTTTAGGTTTTTGAGATGGACCTGTTTGTAATAATGATCGATGTTTGATCTAGACTTCGTGACTAAAACAACACGATTTGGTCTAAACTATACTTAGTTTTTCCACCTATACAGCGATAAAATTTGTAAATGCCCCGTTAATTAGAGACTATCTATTATTAGTGACATTTTCTATAAATTTATTAACCTGTGAGACATAAGTCAGGATTAATTTACATGACTGTTGATAGGTCCTTAAATATAGAAGTCAAGTAATATATTATGTATCTATTTTGGCATTAGTTATAACGAAAGACAAACTTTTTGATCCTGACATTTTATCCAATTGTTGACCATAATGAGTGATTAAATTGATCAAAGTTTCATCGCAATCTGCCATAGTATAGGAGTATAATATCCCAAGCAAAACGAAAAATCTCATGTGACAGCCAAATTTTCAAATTTCACTTCATTCTTTTCTTCAGCAAGAAGTACCACAATTTTCTCATCGTCTTTGACAATTTCAATTACAACCAACTGTTTTTCATTTTACATCAACAAAGAACTAGTGAGTTTAATATCCGAGAAGTGTAGACTGTACATTATAAATACCGCCAACTATTAAAATTTAAATGACAAGTAACAAGTTGGCTTTGCAACTTTTTGTCTATAAGACGGCAACAGAAATCGAATTATTGAGCCTTGTACAGCCAATATTTCAGAATTTATTCAAGATAATCGTGTAAATTTTTGTGTAATAGTGAGGACTTCTCGGTAGAATGTATGATAGAAAAATCATAAAGATTGGTTGAGTACAACTCGAGATATTGAAATTTTACGTTCAAGAATACAGTGATACAGTAAACTTGCAATTAGTTCATATATATACGGCAAGAGAAAGAAAAATTCATGCGTGGTTATAGAAGACACAACCAGATTAAATAGAAATTTTAAATTATTTTGTAATTCATTTTTGTTATGCACTCAAATTAGTTTATTCATTTATAATAAATTTCCTTTTTCTTTTTTTAAACATCTCATGCATTTGATTTTTGACGATAATTGAAAAAGACAAATTATGATTTTATATAAAATGAAACAACGAACAAATATGTAACTATAATATCGATTTAGTTTTTTTATTCATATAGTTCTCTATATATTGTTCTGATCAAATGATATCATATCTTATTTGATCGGTAAATGAATTTGAATAAAGAGTTCGTTTTCCTTTTTTACTTTTATATTGAATAAATAGAAACTCATTTGTTATATTTGACTAAGAAGTTAAAAAGCAATGCATTCTATATATGATTGACTTAAAATTTTCGATAGATGTTTGAATAGTTTATGAAGTTCTTTTTTTCTTTTTCTTGTTTTAATCTATTGAGTATGTTGCTTACAAGATGAAAATTGAAGTCTACATTTGACATATTCTAATGTAAAAGAAATAACCATAAAAACTTAGAATAATTAGTAAGTACGGTTGAAAATATTTTAAATATAGATCCTGATAATATCAGAGTTACATATATATATAATTTTGTTCTTCCTGAATTCTTCTGCTTATTAACAAAATTGACACAAAAGGAAGAAACCAGTTGCATCTAACATATGCTTTTGGCATTATTGTATTTTTTTTAGTTCTTTTCTTCATAAATTTATATGTCATTAGTAGAAGTGGCACCCTTAAAAAAAACTTTCAACGACCATTTTAAATTAAGATTGTTGAAATGAAAAAAGAAAGAATAGAAAGAAAGAAGAAAAAAATTGTAGTTTATAGCTCAACTATCAACATTTTGAAAGAGACATAAACGTTACATGACACCAAAATTTTGCCTATTCTCTTGATGGTTCTCATTTTTTTTTTACTGTTTTTTTCTCTTTGTTCATACGTAAAGCAAACGGCAAAGAAAAAGGAACTCATTAAAATTCAATTGACTCAACCACAAACAATAGAGAATTCTGTGCATTGATTATGTAGGTGAGAAAAAAAAGGAGAAAATCGATACATGATTCTATTCGAAGCACTCTATTTTTTTATGTTCTTTTGTTTATTCGGTAATAAAATACGAATTTTTTTTCTTTTACTTAACAATAAAAGCAGGTAAATCTTCTCTCTGCATTTTCATATACATTCTATAAATCCCATTCGATTTAAATGACATAAATACTTTCTCGCGAATATGAAACTGTAAATATGTAATAGAGAAAGGCAACCAATTCATGAAAGAATGTTGCCTACATCAGTTGATTTGTTCTGTTTTTTTTTTAACATTCGCGATGTCATGTAATAGAAAATAATAGAATGGATGAAGAGAAAAAAAAAATTAAATATTGTTTCGTCTTCGACCTCGAGGAGAACTTCATGTCATGAAGAAAAACAACAGCAGCTGCTCTTACAATCGATTTTTAAAAAAAAAGGATATACATAAAATGAAAAATTACAAGTATCAAATCATCTGTTTTTTGTTCTTATCAAGTGCCTAAAACTAGTAAATATTATATGTCTTTATTCATTTATAGATCGACCTAATATATAATAGATTTTATTATCATATATAAATATAAGTTATGTTGATTTCTTAAAAAAATGAAACCATTTATATTGAAGTAATACTAATATATGTTTTGTTTTATTATTTTAGATTAATTTGTGATTTGAATAGAGAAAAATTTTTTTTTTAATTTAAATCATATGAAAATAAAAATTTATTTATAATGTTTCCAATTCGTCGATTAAATATTTGTATATCAAGAGCATCTTTACCAATTGTTCTTCTTTTAACAACTTGTTTTATTATATTTGCTCTAACAAAATACTTCTTTACAGCTGATAATCAGCAATATATACCAATCGACTATCATAAATTTATCAAACATGATAAACATCATCATCATCATCATCAAGAATCTCATCATGCTAATCGACGAGTATAACATATAAAATAAATAAAATTTTTATAGAAATTTGCTTTTATAGGATTTACTTAATAATAATGTTGAACCAATTGAACGTGTTTCATCATTAGAAAAACGTCATTTACTTCAAGAAAATAATTCTTTAACATCAAAATCAATTAAAATAGCTAACAAACCTCTATCCCTTTATGTACATTTTGATTTAAAAGGTGCGGCACCAAAGTTATCTTATTTTGAACAACTTTTTCCATTATTACATAAATGGGGTGCTCATGGAATATGTATAGAATATGAAGATATGTTTCCATTTGATGGAATTGTTAGTAATATTAAACATAAACAAGCTTATACAAAAGATGATATTAAAAAAATTAATCAATTAGCACAAGATAATCATTTAGATGTTATGCCTTTATTACAAACTTATGGTAAGTTATTTTATTAATATATAACAACTGATAAACATATATTATTAATTAAACTTTGATAAAAAAAAAATATTTTACATATTAAAATTAAAGGAAATATTATTTTATTAAATATTCATATACAATTCTTGGAAAATCATATAAAAGATACATTCTGTTTTTTTTTTGTGTGTGAATGTAGTTGAAAAATTAAATGATAAGAGAAGAAGATAAAAATTACGCAATAGTTTTCTTACTTAAAATCTAATATTCATGATAAATGTGAACTCCGGCAAATCTCAATAACTAATATAAAATTAAAAACAAATTTTTCTTGAAGCAAAAAATATTTTGTAGACTGCTAAGAGTTATATTTTACTTAACAATCATTAAAAAGAGTCTTTTCATGTTCTATATAAAGACATTTCTTAGTATTTTTGCTGTCAAACACATTTATGTTCGTGACGATTGATCACTAGTAAATCACTTCTTAAGTTTAATTCTGAAAATCACAGTTTACTAGGATTTAATCTAAGAAAAGAACAATTCTATTCAGGATTACATGTGTAAAATTGTCTATAAATCGTCCTCATCTCTAATACGACTCCATAGCTATCTGCAAGCTTGACTAGAGCTATATTACTTATCATATATGATAGAAACCCTAGACTCTCTCCCAAATTCAACAAATATACTCAAAATTAACATTGAAACCTTACATGTTTATAATAAAATATAAAACATAATAGAAATATTTTCATTACAAATAAGAAGACTAGAATAACATTATTTAACATAATTTGAAAACTTATTCTGTGTTAAACTACTTGAAAGATCAAACAGTCAAATAAAAGATTACATCAAATTTTATTATAAGATTAATACGATATGTAAAGAGAGAAAATGAACAGTAATTGTTGAGATTTTTATCTTGTTTCTTTCTTTTTGTAATAGGTCATTTGGAATTTTTATTAAAAATAAAAGAATTTAGTGATTTACGTGAAAATCCAAAATATCCTCAAGTAATAACACCATGTATAAATCGAACATATTCTGTACTATTTGCTATGATTGATCAATATTTAAATTTACATCCAGATATACGTTTATTTCATATTGGTCATGATGAAGTTTATTATTTTTTAACAAATTCTGCATGTGAAGAATTTAAACGTTTAACTGGTATTCAAAATCAATATACATTATTTGCCTATCATCTTGGTATAATTGCTAATTATATACATAATAAAAATCCAAATATATCATTATTTGTTTGGCATGATGTTTTACAAAATTTAAATGTTGAAATGTTACAAAAATATAATTTAATGAATATAATTAATCCAGTTTTATGGTCATATAGAGAAGATATGACTGTTGAAGGGTTTGTTATTGGTGCACAATCAACACTTTTTGGACAATTTAAAAGTTTATGGGGAGCATCAGCATATAAAGGTGCAACACATGAAGTTGCAACTATAAGTGATGTTAAACATTATTATGAAAGTATACTAAAAAGAAAAAAAAAAAGAAATTAATTTTACAGTATAAAATTTTATTTTAGATCAAGTTTCATGGATTCATCAATTAAATGCATATATTCCAGGAAAATGGAAAAATTTTGATGGAATTATTTTATGTGGTTGGTCACGTTATGATCATTTTCTTTCGTTATGTGAATTATTACCTTATTCAATTCCATCAATGCTTTTTTCATTAGCTGCTTGGAATGAACCATTTAAAAGTTTACCTCGAACAGATATATTTTTAAATAAACAATTACAAGAATATGTTGAAAAAGAATTACAGTGTTCATCACGTATTCATTTAACTATTCAAGAGCATTTCAATAAACCAGTACCAAAGTAAATTCTTTTTTTTGTTATTAATTTAATTAAAAAGAAAAGAAATATTTCTTTTTCTAATTTTAGATGTAAATTTCCAGGTGCAGGTGTCTATGAATCAATGATTTATATACCTTATCTATGGAATCAAGTTGATCAAGCTGAATCATTTGTTAATAAATATGTTACTGATCTTCATGTTAAATTTAATTATATTCATATAAAACGTGGTGAAGAATGTTTAGAAAAATTAACACCAGTTATAAGTTTATTAAAAAATTTTATACAAACATTTATAAAATCAATGGATGAAGTTTTTCCACCACAAGTTGCTATTGAATGGTTAGAAACATATTTTATGAAACGTTATCGTTTAGTTAATGAACGATATGAATTTATTCAACGTGCTCTTAATGAACAAAAATCTTGGATACCTAGACCGATACCTGATATTGAAAAACTTGATATTAATAAGAATAATAAAAGATAATTATTATAGAAATATAAAACAAGTTGTGATAATAACCCGGTGAATTTTTATTTATTATTTCATGTTTTTTTTCTTTTTCTTTTGGTGTTAAATATTTAGGTAGACTTGCTTTTTAGTAAGAGAAATTTTAATAATACTTGTTTTTCTTTCCAAAATATGTTAAATAAAAATAATTAAAAGCGATTATTTTAATTAAATATCTATATAATACTTACAATGAATATTTAAAAAAAAATTTCTATTTTTATTTTTAATATTAAATAATACAATAATAAATATATATTGAATGTTAATGACGAGTTTCATGAGGAACAACTGTTCTTGCTCTTCGACAACTTGTGACTTTTTTTATATTTCTTTTCCATTGAATCAATTCTCGTTTGACTATAGGTGTAAAACTAAATAGATATATAAGACAAAATAAAGTTGTAATTGTTACAATTAAATAATAAATATAATATTGGTAATCTGGTAGTGTATTCATACATTGAAAAATTACATTTGGTAAAGAACCTAAGGTAAGTATAATTAAAAGTAAAATAATACGTTTCATTATACGTAATTCGTGTCTGTTAGATAATGATATTCCTATATCAACAGCAGATCGTCGTAATTGTCGAACAAATAAGAGTATTTTTAAATAAATGCTCGTAGTTATAATAATTGGTAATAAAACTCCAATCAATAATGTATATACAGTTAGAGAAGTACTTAAATTTTGTGATATAACACATAAATAACTAATTGAATCATATTGTAATTGAGGATATAAGTAAATAAAATAGATTGGATATAGAAAAGCTATAAGCCATTGAATAATACAAAGAATTAATCGAAATTGATATATTTGAAGTCGAACATTATGTAAAAATATTGTAACAAGAAGATGATGAATTGAATGAACCGTAAGTGAATAAATAGCAGCAGTAGATGCAGTATTATTAATATATGTACGAAAGAAGCATACTTTGTCTTCTATACATTGATTAGAACGATTATTACATTGCCTAGAAATAGATATGAAATATAAAAATTGCGATCCAATTTATAATTCAAAAACGAAGAATTTTATAGAAAATTTTCAATTGTTAAATAGATAAAACTTACAATATATGAACTGATATTAAAAGTATCGTAATTGCATAGAATGTCATTGAAAAGACTGTATTCATAACGAGACAATTCGATATTGAATGATAAGCTCGATTATTTAATATAATTAATATAAAAATTAAGCCAAGTACTATTTCACATATAGCCATGATAATAGTAAATATATTTACAATAGAAATCCATGGCATATACATTGTTGTTTTATTTGACATTATTTTTCTTCACTTAAGTTTTATTTCAATTGAGTATGCACTAGAAAATAATAACAAATATATGTTTTATGTTATAGTACATCGAGTTAAGAATGCTTAATAATCAATTACCTTGATTTTAACATATACAGTAGAATATAAAAGTAAAAAATTAGATCAGAAAAGAAAATGTGTTACAAATGCATAGATTTACGTCAGCTTTGAGAAATAAGAGACAAGTTAACGGAAAGAATTATGAAACTAAAAAAAACGATGGAAATGAAATTGAAACGATAATTTTTTTAATAAGAAATGAAAAACTAAATGATCAAATAATACAATTGAATAAAACGGCTCAAAATACATTATAGATAAAAAAAATTGCGTTCCTGTAATATGAAAACTATTCCTTATGATAAAATATATAATGTTTCAAAATTATCTAATTGATTACATATTTTATATGAATAAAATTTAGATACCTTGTTATAGAAATCTACGAAAGTTAAATGATTATCTTTTTAAATAACGATTCATATATACTCAATCAATGTAAAAAGACAGACAATATCCTTAGCTTGTTTTGGTATATTATGTATTTTATTTTAGTGATAAATTTTAGAAGAATATAAATAAATACAACATAAAAATAAAATTTTATAAAATATTGATATTAAAATAGAATAAAGCAGCCATTGGTATATTAATGAATCTGATCACTATCAAGTTCTTACATGTGCAAGTAACGTATTTATTTGAGAAGATATACGAATGTTCATTTTATTTCTCTATTCGATTAGCCATAGCTTAACTTATACTCATATAACAAATACGATATGAATGAAAAGGTGGTAGTTGCATACTTTGAAAGATTGTTTCTGGTATTTAAACCAAATACAAATATACCTAAATGAAATAATATAGGTTTATCTATTACAAGTTCACATCGATGAACATATAAAAATAAGTTTATATAAGTATCTACTTTTGAGGATGTAACTGAATAAAATAGATAGAATATAGAAATGCTAGAAATCATTGAATAGTACAAAGAATTAATCGAAGTTGATGCATTTTAGAAGAAATATTGTTTGTATATGTGACAATAAGAAATCGATGAATAGATTGTACCATTAATGAATAAATTAAACCTGTATTAGCTACATCATTAATATAATAACGAAAGAAACATGCTCCATTTCTATACAATATTCTGGATGATTGTCATATTGCCGAGAAATAAACAAAGTATCATTATATGATCTTTGTATTGTATTACATATCTATTCTACTATCAATCATGAAATTTAATATAGATAATAATAAATTCGAATGGGTTTTTGAGATATATAATTGTGATAATTAATAAGTCAATGCTAGAAACATTAAT
>JAJEKB010000592.1:395052-427850 GCA_022393335.1 Macrotrachela quadricornifera
ATTCACAGGATTGGAAGGCCTATAGACTAACTATTATAGAAAAAAATAGATAAGTAAAATGACGGATTAAATCAAAAGACAAAAACAGAAACATTGTACGTGTGAATCAATAAATCATTTTTTATTAAACATTGGTTTTACAGATAATGTTGTCATTAAGGGATATCCGTAAATATGTAGTTTATATTCATACAAATATTCAAGTTATTAAAGAATCTATTGAACAATGTTGTCAGAGAAAAGACAAATCTTATGACTTGTCTGAATTAAAGAAATAGCATGATGCAGTTTTAACTAATAGGTATGCAATTAAATTTCATAAACTGATGAGAATTGAGAATTTTGCAGTACACATGCTATTAAAGATAACGAAGCGATATAATCGATGCGACTAAATATCCTTAAAGATCTGTTTTACTTAAATATGCAAAACATATATCTTCATAAATAATAAATGAGCAAAAATACATCAAGATTTCTATTTTATTTCAATTTAACATTAGAGAAAAATACAGAAAAATATATGAGATATCTATATATCCATGAGTACGAAAATAGAGATTATTTATTATTCTATCTAAGAATCTTTCTTATATATATATTTAAAGAGCTTGTGTAATAAATTTATCTTCATATTTAAATCCATGTGAACGAAACAATGGTGATTCATAAAATTGTTTCAAATCTATTACACTATATTGACGAGCCTAAATTCATGAAAAATATTATTAGAAAAATAACAAATAAATAAAGATTCAAATAAAATTTACCCGACTCTTAAGATCTTCTTCAGAAATTTTAATTGCTGCTCCAGCTGATGCAACACGATCAACACCATAACGATTACGTTGAAATGCTAAATTTTCTTGAAATAATTGTTTTAATAAAAACAATAAAAATTCATTATTATCTTTTTTATATGTTAAATAACGTTGAAAAACCTAAAAATAAAAATTCAATGAAATTTTTTTATTTTATTTTCTCTAAATATAATACTTTTTTCATTGTTCGCATAATACCATATTTTTGTGCATCAATAAAACTTTGAAGTACAATTTGAATAGCTACATTAATATCATCATCATTAACAAAATCACGTAAATGTATTCGTGCATGTGCTTCAGCAATACGAACTATTGATTCAATTTGTCGAACTGTTACGGGAACACTACCAGTTACTAATGATTCGCGTCGTAATTTTGCATATAATTGAGCAACTTTTTCTTGATCAACGGATGTCATACGTGGATGAATACGTCTTTTAGCATAAATTATATATTTTTTAAAGATGTCTTGTGGAATTGGTTCAACATTGAATATATTAGGAATGACCTATAAAAGAAAACAACATATTCAATAATAAAAACTAATAATATGTCTAGAATATTTTACATGATTTTGTTGTGCATCATTTTCATTAGCCAATGGATGATGACGCATATGACTTTCAGTTACAAAACGAGCCATTAATTCATCCTAAAATGAATTATATTATTTAAATTTATTGATAATATAAGATACGAAAAACTTACTTGAACAGGATCAGCAATATCACGTACAGTACATAAAATATCGAAACGTGTTAAAATTGGTTCAGATAAATCAACATTATCCATAAATGTTAATGCTGGATCATATCTTCCACCCACAGGATTTGCTGCAGCAATAACTGAACAACGTGCTTGAAGTGTTGTTACAATTCCAGCTTTTGATATTGAAATACTTTGTTGTTCCATAGCTTCATGTATTGATGTACGATCTTGATCAGACATCTAAAATATAAAAAACTTTATCTTTTATGTATTCAATATAAATAAAAATATTACTTTATCAAATTCATCAATTAAACAAACACCTCGATCAGCCTAGAAGAAAATCATTTTTTTTTAACATAAAAACAAAAAAATAAACTAATTTTTGTTAAACATACAAGTACAAGTGCACCAGCTTCAAGTGTCCATTCTCTAGTAACTGCATTTCGTTGTACATAAGCAGTTAAACCAACAGCTGATGCACCTCTTCCTGTTGTAAATACTGCTCGATGTGCAGTTTTTTCAATATATTTTAAAAATTGTGATTTAGCTGTTGATGGATCACCACATAATAATATATTTATATCTCCACGAACTTGATGTTTTCCACCTATATTATAAAAATAATCTTTTAGTTCGTTCGTTTTAGGTACATAGAAAATGAAGTTTACAGGTTCGAATCCGCCGAATCACGATGACGATACTTATATCGTACCATTCGTGTAGACAACAGCGGAAAGAATAAAAATGAACTGTTCTTTAACACTAATATCGTATATTAATCGATTTTAGTACCTGTCGAATAGTACATATCAAATCAATTCTTTTTTTTTATATAATGAAATTATGATGTCATTATTGAATATAAATAACACATGATTATTCTTACTAATTTTTAACAAATGTCTTAAGACATACCGGGATTTTTTGGTTCGCCACCAAACATAGCGAATGCAATTGATTTCTTAACCATTTCATGACCATAAATAGATGGTGCAATACTTGCATAAATCTAAATTTTTAAAATAAACAAAAAAAACGGTATAATCGAAAATAAAAAAAAAAAATCAAATTTTTTTACTCGTTGAGCAATTTTTGGATCTTTTGATAAACGTTGTATTTCTTGTATATCTTCATCAGTTAATGTTTCAAATGATATTTTATCTTCACGTGTTGATATATAATTAGCTTCAACAATTGTTGCAAATACAGGTAAATTATTTTGAATATTTAATGAAATATTATATGTATTTCGATAGACACCTAATACTTCCTAAGAAGATAAAATTTTTTTTTCATACAAAAAAAAAATTCATTCTAAACAAAAATATTTTTGACATACAATTTCATCACCCGGTCGACATGTATCACAAAGATCACCAAGTAAAAGAATTTCTTTTGAACGTGGAATACGACCTGGTGGAACAGTACCAGGACTTTCTTGAATTGATATTCGTTGATAATTTCGATAAAGTGTCTTAAGAAAAAAAACAAAATATATATATATGTTAAAATTAATTATTATTTAAACTAAAAATCCAATTACTTCTTCCATATTAAGTTCAAATGGTCCATTTGATTGACATTCTGGACATGAACCTGGTTTAATTTCATTTTCTTGATTTTGTGTAAATGGTCCAAGTGTAAAACCACATTTTTGACAATTAAATTTAATAATACTTAATTGTGGTAAAACACCTGTTGATGTTGTTACAACACCATTTATACCAATTAATTTATTTAAATGTTCAACTCTTTAATTAAAATAAAAATATGAAATAAAACCCGTATTGTTCATATTTTTTTTTTTTACCTTAAATCTCTAATATTATCATTTTGAAGACAATTACTAACACGTACAAATAATTCTTTTTCAATTGCACGATGATTTGGATAAAGTTCAAAACATAATTCAGTTACTGCTTCATGAAATATTTTTAATGTTTGTTCAGGTGCACCAAGTAAAAAAAAAGCTAAGATTTCATCCATTGCCATTAAATGTTCAAAATCAATAATAATTGATTGTTTTTGTTCTTGTACAAGACGACGTAATAATTCACGATAAATTGGTTTATTTGTTCCACCAACTGTTGTTGTTGTTATTTTAAATGTACGTAAAAATTTTTTAAAATGTCGTATTACTTCATTATGTGGACCAGGCATTTGTACCCAATCAGATATTTTATGACCTTGTGTATCACCTAAATTTTTAATATATGCATCTGATTCATCATCCATACCAATATCATCATCATTTCTATGTGAACGTTTTCCTTTTCCAGATAAACCAATAATATGTTCATCATCATCAAGATCACTTTCATCATTTAATTCTTGTCCAAGTCGACGACGTTTTTCACGTTCACGACGTTTTATTTCACGTTCAGCTTGTCGACGTTGTTCAGTTGTCATTTCTTGATTATTTTCTTCATCATCATCAATTCCACCTGCTTCATATCGATCTAATTCATCAATTGCTTCATAATCACTATTTTTAAATTTTTAGAAAAATATTTCTTTTTTTTTAATAAAAAATTTATGAAAATATATTTTACCGTTCAAATTCATCACCAAATAAATCTTCACCAGATTCTTCACTTGCAATATTTGATTGATCATCACCTAAGATTTCATTTTCTTCTTCACTTAATTGTTCTTCTAAATATAAATTTTAATAGGCGCTTCAAAATGAATTCATATTTATTTTTATTTTTATATTTTTTATATTAATAATCAAATGTCTATAATAGATCGTTGGAATATCGATTCTCAATCTGAATTAAAAAATAATTCAATTCTAGCTAAAAATTTTCTTTCAACATTTGATCTTGATATACATCATATGCCAAGTAAAAAACTTCATATACTTGATTATCCCGATGGTGAATATGGTTTTAATCAATTAAAAAATTCTTTTAATAATCTTATTGAAAAAGAAAATCTTTCACATATTGATATAACATCAAAAATTGAAGATGAACCAGCTGCAAGACTTATTTTTTTATTTTTATCTAATCCAAAAGATTTATCAACTAAAGTTACACATTTAACAACATATACATCATCTGAACAACCAATTATATGGATTTTAGTTAAAGAAAAATATCATCCACGTACAAAAGAAAAAATTCCATCTATATGGGAACCATTAACTAATGCACAATATTATGAAATAAGACCAATAATTAAAATAGGTAATGAAAAATGGATTGGAACAAGATTTACTATAGGAAGACAAGGTATTTATGATATTATGCAAGATAAAGATATTCATATGGCTTTAACACTTTCACCACAAGCTCAACAAAGACGTAGTAGTTTATTTTAAAGAGAACAAAAAGAAAAAAAGATAAACGCGCGTTTATTTATTCTCGAATATTTATGTATATATCTGTTTTTTTCATTTATATGAAAAATGAATAATGATTCTCGAAATTTTCTTATTAAACTAAATTATCCATTTTCAAATAAAAAAGAATTAACTCCAACAATTGTTTTTCTTTATACACCAAAAGATTTTAAACAAATTGTTGAAAATATTTCAAAAGAATTAACTGTTGATTCTGAACATTTTCAAACAGGTGATGAATTTCTTGTTGCATTTATTAAAAATCAAGATGATATTAATAAAATTTCAACACGTTATGCACATAAAATAAGTGAAAATGGAAAATTTTGGTTTATATCAAATAAATATTCATTATTAAATGATGAAAATAATTTTCTTATATTAATTAATTCGCAATTTACATCTTCAACATCTTTAATTCAAATTAAAAATGATTATTATGCGAAATTATTTCAATTAAAAGATAATATATCTAATGTTGTACGTCTTTTTTTTTTAATCGAATATGAAATCCTATTTCTGAGGAAATTATACGGAGGGACATCGCCGAAGAGGATTAACCTATAAGCTTTATCTATCAGTTTTTTGTATAATAATTGATAATAGGAACTTTTTTGTGCAGTCTATATCTTTATTTTGTGCTAAATATATAGAAGTTACAACAGAAAAACGAATACTTCTAAATATCGTATTTCGCGCCATTCACCATCTAAGTCATTATATCTATATATAAGTTAAAATCACAGATCTTTAGCAGATATCATGGCTGACATGAGAATGTAACGGACTGTTAAATCGCTTGTGAATCGACACTATATGCATCATGTAGCTCTTAATGAGTTATAAATACTCTGAAAAGAGTTCGGGCTACTAGCTTATTAGTGCTAACGTACTGCATTTTGACCATACTGTTTTAATAGAAAAATACCAGGTAAATTGATCGGAAACGTTGCAGAGAAATTCAGATCACTTTGTTATTCCTATTCTAACATACGGCTGTAGTTAAAGTATGTATTTTATATCGGTCATATACCCGAACAGATTCGATGTTGTGATTTCAGAACAAAATAGAATGTTCTGAAATTTTTACAATAAACTATGCTCATTAAGAACTATCGCTTTGTAAAGTTTTAAATCGTAATTCAAAAATCAGATATTTCTGAGGCCGACCACAGCATATACTATTAAAGAAATATCATCAAAGTGCACTATTTCGGCAACAGTGATCTATTAGCTTGGGCTATTTTTCGGATATTCATAATTTCGATATGATTGAATAAGTCAAAATACAAAATATAACTTCTATCCATAAGTGTAAAACTTTTTTATCTTATTTTAATTATTAGATAAATATTGAACATTATCGAACACGAAAACGTAAAGTCGGAGAACAAAATTTAAATAATGAAAGACAAAATTCAATACGATTATCTCCAAAAGTAAACAATGATAATCAATTATTAAAATCTAATCATATTAATGAAAAACAAATTGAAAATAAAAATTTTTTAAATATTTTTCAATCAAAACATAATTTAACAAATATATTAATAAAAAAGAAATCTTAAAAACATACCTTCATTTGGAAGACTATCATCTTGAGGAGCAGACATGTTGTTTTTTTTTCTATTCTTAATATAATTGTCAGTTATGAATGATTCTTAAATTTTAATTGTTCTTTGTTTATATAGTTCTTTATTAATTTTCGCTCTTTATCTTATTATTTTACCAATCAAAACAATAAATGGAAAATATTTATAGTATTTATTAATTTTTAAAAAGGTTTCTTTTTCTTTTTTATTTTCTATTAAAATATATAATAAGAAAATTTTCTAATTAAATATTGATTTTGATCGAAGATTTGAACAAAAAATATTTCAATGGTTAATGTTAATAACCAATGAAAAAGTAAAGAACGATTAATATATGTCTTCTACTTTTACTGTCTGTCGGCTGATTTAGTCTCATATATCACAGGATTAAATATGACAGCTACAACAATTGATGTTCTATTAAATAATTCTTCAAAATCTTCTTTGGTTTGAATTTTAAAATATAATTTATAAAATAATATAAATAAAAATTTTCTATAGAAAATAAATGTTGATCATTTAAAACATTTTTTACTTAATGCAAAAGCTCAACGATGGATGATTTGTGAATGGTTTTATTCAGATATTGATTGGTAATTTTTATTTATTTAACCTTTTAGATAAATTCTTTCTTCCGTTTTGTTTTTTTCCTTTATAAATTTAGATTAAAAAAAAAACATATGTTTTCCTTCAGTAAATAATTTAATCTATGATTATTTTCTTATAGAAATAGAAAAATTAAGATATAAGCATGATACTTATTATGATCGACAAGAGAAATATGATATTTCTTAATTGATAATTTGCAACAAATGAATTTATTTCGTTATTTCAGATCAGCTGTTTTTTACATTTTTTTTCTAATGTTAGTATTTACAGATTTTATACGTAGTTTGATGAAATGAAATAAAGTAAATATTTTTTTAGGGTCATATCCATTTGAATAAGTTAATAATGGTGCGATAACTTTCATTTTTTTTCTTTATACTATAATCAATAGAAGTATTCACCTCCTTGCATCCTTGACTATGAGGTCACATATCAAATAATTAAATGAAGTCAATGTCTCTAGTCGAATAATGTAAGCAGAAAGTACATTTAATATGTTATTTTACAAGACGTCCTTTATGATGTTCAAGGATGTACAAAAAAAAGAAATTTCAAGGTCAACTTTCTTGTAGTTCTTTTTTTTTTTATTACATATCCAACCAAAAAAATACCAAAACAGTTGCTTCTATTTTTACTTTCTTTCTGCTCACCGACATAAACAAATAAGGATAAGTTATGCGAACCATTTTCATCGTTGCTTATAAAAAAGAAAAAAACGACTTATTTTTTTCCCCTCTCTCGTCTCGTTTTTCTATGTACTTATTGCAATTAAAATCATATTTAATGGAAAACTGACATTCTTTTTTTTTTTTTTTTTCTCATTTACTTGTTTTGATTGAAGGTGTTTGTTAACTACAGAAAATGAATTTGAAAATTGTATGGAACATTTTTTTCCTGAAATTCTTAAAAATACAACAAAACCATTGAAATTAACTCGATATCAATGGAATTTAATACGACGTCGATTTGGTAAACCTCGAAGGTAATTATTTATTTTCAAGATTGAATAAATTTAGTTTTTTTTCTTTTTATTAGATTATCATCAGAATATCTTAAAAATGAACGAATTAAATTATCTAAACAACGGAATTTACTTCATATAATTCAAACTGAAACAAAAACACATTATAAATCAGAAAAAATCTTTCGAAATTCTCTTCCATCATTAATTATTTCATCATTACAACCAGGTTCTCGTGTTATTGGTTTGTTTATTTTGAAAAATTTTAAAATAAAAAACTATTATATATATAATTTAGTTCGACTTTTTCGTTTATCACAATTTAGTTTATATCATGGAAAATTTATTTGTCGAAATGAAATAAATAATCATTTATATAAAATTTTATTTGATGATCCAAATATCGGTTCATTAAATGTTAATGATTATGATGTTATGGTATGACAGAAGAAAGAAAGATAGACTATTCTATATAGTTTATTATTTTGTTATTTAGTCTGAAGAGCCACTCGAACGTTTTGTCCTTGCTGACAAGTTAAAAACAATAAAATTTGGAGAAAAAAATCAAGTATAAATATAAAGACAAGAATTTTTTTTTTTTTAGAAGTTTAATTCTATTTTTTTTTTCATTTTAGGAATATTTAAATAGTGATAATGATGAAGATGAACTTCAAACAACAGATGAAGATGAAACAATAATAAAAACAGATCGTATTACAAAAATACCTGATCGATTATTATATCTTATTGTATGTTTTATAATTGATTAAGAAAAAAAAACAATAATGTGATCTATTTTTTTAAGATTCGAGTATCACGAATACTTTGTGCTAAACGTGATTCTATTGAAAGTTTACGTAAAATGAATGATCAAGCTGAATATGAAGTTTGATTTTTATTTTGTATTTAAATTTTAATTAATTTTATATAGAGAAGTAGGCAAATTCCATTGAGTGATATTTTTCGACGAGATTATGCACATTTAATACAATGGTTAGGAAAATTAAATGAATATTTAGCAAAATTTATTGATGAAATTAATAATATATGTCGAGAAGTAATATATTGATTAAAAAAACAAAAAAAGAAATTTTTTTTTTTTATTAAATTAATTTTTAATTAAGGTTGTAACAGATGAACAATTACTTGTAGTATTTAATGATACAAAATTTGTATGTGATAGATCACAAAGATTAGCAAAAGAACTTATTAATAAACTTAATGTTTGTAATAAGAAAATATAAGAATAAGAATTTTGATTTTTGTTTTTTGTTGAAATATAGATTCCATCTATGATTATTAATGAAGGAAATATTGAATTAATAACAAAACTTGTTGCTCTTGTTGTTCAAATGAAAGTTTGTATAAATTATATATAGACATTATTTTATTATTGTTTTGTTTCCTTTTTTTTTTTTCTTTAAAGGAATTTTCTGAAAGTGAAGGATCTTTTTTGGAATTACATGCTCTTGATGAAGCAAATGAAAATTTTAAAAAATTTATTCATCCATCATTATTAAAGTATAAATTTATTTTTTATATATAATTTAATATAATTTATTATACTTTTAATTAAAAGTACTTATAAACAATGTGTAGAAAGTAGTCTAACACAATTTAAATCTGGTTTAAATAATCGACCTGGTCTTGGTTTATTACAATCATTTCTTCATACACAAACAGAAACAAATAATCAACAAACAAAAAATTCTTCTATAAATCAAACTTTCTTTAGTGTTTAACTAATTAATTAAATATATATATATATTATGTTAGGTTTTTTTTTTTACTCTAGATGAAAGTAATCTAGCCATTAGATATATATTATTTTATCAATATGCTATTTCTTCATCAACTTAAAGTTCTTTTATGGAAAAATTTTATTTTGAAAAAACGCAGTCCTGTAAGTTATTTATTAAAATAAAATAAATAAATATATTAATTTAAATTATTTTAAATAGTTTGTTCTTTTATTCGAACTTATTATTCCATTAGTTCTATTTCTTGTAATGACTGCTATACGAAAAACTCAACAAGCAACATTTTTTACACAAAGTATTAATAAAATTTTCTTAAAACAAAAAAAAACAAATCAAATCTAAAATATATCGTCTTCTTTTGTTTTTTTCAAGCTAATTATACACCAAATTTTCTTGATCATACATATCGTCCAAAACCATTACCATCAACAGGATTTTTTTCAATACTTCAATCATTTTGTCCAAAAACAGTTCCTAGTAATGAACAAGGTTTTAGTGTTTTTCCAAATGGAACGTATGTATTTAAAATATTTAATTAAATGAAAAAGAACAAAAAAAAGAAAACATTTTCATTTTAGATCAACAGAAATGTTAGTTACAATTGATCGTATATCTCGAACAAATCCATTTTTTACACAAAATTTTTCTATGTTTGATATTGATTCTTTACCTAATATGTATGAAACATTAATTGATCGTCCTGCATTAATTTCTGATTCATTATCAAATATAACAAATATAATTACAAAAAATTTAACAAAATTTTGTCCATTTTTTATCAAACAATTTAATTATACATATGATGAATGTGAAGAATTATTAAATAATACATTTATTTATATAAATCAAGTAAAACTTAAATTAAATCTATAAGTGAAAAGGAAAAACAAAGAATTTTATATATTTTCAGCATAGAAAAAAAAGAGATTTAACAGTAGGTGAACATTTTGATGTGAATAACGGCAACAAGAAAAACGATTAAAAATATTTCTTTGGACGTTTTCTTTCTTTTTTTTTAACCCGAATAACGTTGATCTTCTTCTTCTTTTAACCCTATATATAAAATTAATATTTAATAGAAATTTATTTTTTTTTATTTTTTTTTATTTCTATAGACTTCAAATCTGTTCCCAAATTTATTTCATCAATTAATAAAACGTGAAATTCTTGATGATAATTTTAATTTATTTCAATTAAATGATGAGAGAACTTCGAATGAAGCTTACGTATTAGCAAAAATTATTAAAGTAAATAATAGAATAAATTATTTGTATATTTTAATCTATATATTTATTTATTTAGACAAGAATTTTTCAACCAGAAATATTAAAAGAAGTTTTTTGTTCGGTTGATAAATTTAATCTACTTTTTCATATTAATTCAACAAAAATTAATCAAGTAAAAAAATAGAATTTATTTTATTTATAGAAATTTTTAAATAAATATATATATTTAGACAATTGTACAGCAACGTTTATGTAATATGTCTGATGAACAGTATCAAAACTTATCAGATATCCTTATGGATTCAATATCAGATGAAGAACTTATTCAAGCAGTAAAAATAAAAAATATTTCTTAAATTTATTTATTAAAAATAAATTTATTTTTTAGTTGAAATTAGATGATATAGAACTTCCATCAATGTTCACTCAATTAAATGATTATATTGATAAAGTAAAAAAATATATATAAAAATTTTTAAATAAAAAAAATTTTTTTTTAATTTTTAGCTTGAAAAATATGCAATGTTTGAACAAGGTTTAAAAGATTTATATGATGTTGCTAAACTTCTTCGAACAAATTCTTGTTATATTAATGGACAAAATAATACAGAAATAACCACACCAGAAACACCATCAGCTGAGGCTCTATCAGGAAATGTGGTAAATATATTTAATGATAATCTTATTTTAAGATCTGAAGTGAGAAAGGTTTTTTTAGAAAAAATAAAATCAATTTTTACATTATATAAATAATGTTTAATCGGAATTGATTTCGAAAGAAATTGCTGAGAATTAGGGTTCGAATATATTCTATATCACAGTTTAGATAGTGTTTTTGAGCAATACAAGATTTAAAAGATAAAATCTCTCTATTTGATATTTTTTACATATATATATATAGGAATCAGTGGCAATGAATAAATTAAAAAATAAAAAAGGATTTTTTCCATTATGGCTTGGAATGCAAGAAGCTATTTGTGGTATTAAACCGAAATCAAATTTTAATTTTGATCAACAAACAGCTGATGAACAATTACCTGATCTTGGTTTGTTTTCTCTAATAAAAAAAAAAACCAAATCTTTTTATTTATTATTTTTATCAAATTTTTATTTAGCTGAATTAGGATTGTCAGATAATCAACAACGACAATTAGGTCTTTTATTTTATGTTCTTTATGGAAATTCAATGGTTTTATATTCACCAAATTCGACATTAATTGATGGTGTTATATCAAAAGCCAATTCAACATTTGTTATACTTGATACAATAACTAAATATGCATATGAATGGAAAAATGTATCAGATGTTCTTAAAACATATTTTCTTGCAAATGGTACAGCAAAAAAAGTTGATTCTCTAAGACGAGTAATAAAATAAATAATAAAAAAAATTTTAATTTATGTTTTTTGTTTTTAATTTAGATGAAAAAACTTGTTGAAGAATTTGGTCCTTTATTAAAGTTACCATCAATGAATAGAATTGTTCGTATACTTAGAAATTTAACTGATCCATCAATTGATAATTATATGAAACAAATAACAACAATTGATAAAGCAGCTTGTAGTTGGATAAGTCTTATATCAGGAATAAATTTAAATGTATTTAAAGGATTTTCTGATGAAAATGATTTAGTACAATATTTTCTTCATCAAGCATATCATGATAATTATACTGTTTTAGCAAGTGTTGTTTTTACTAATGTTAATATAAATGATACAAAATTACCACCAAATACAATATATAAAATTCGTCAAAATTCTTCATTAACACCATCAACAAAACGTGTTAGAGATCGATTTTGGGTACCATCACCAGCACAAAAAGGATTTATTTATTATGATTTTGGTTTTAGTTGGGTTCAAGTAAGAATAGAAATTATTAATAAAAAGAAATTCAGCGAATATTTTCAATTGATTTAATAGAAAATTTGAGATTGGAGAAGAAATATTTAAAAGTTATTTTGTAATTATAAACAGAGAAAATAAAGAATTCTTTGTTTTTGTTTTACTTGTATAATGAAAGAATAATATTTTCTTTAAATAATTATTTTATAACTTCTGTACAATTGAGATAAATTATAGTTTGAATAAAAATAAAAATTTAAATATATTTTATAGGAAGTAATCGATCGTGCTATAATCGATACTCAAGTTGGTCGATCAGTAATTGAACCTGGTTTATTTTATCAAGAAATGGCTTATCCATGTTACACATATGACAAGTAAATAAATATTAAATATTATTTTATATCATAATATAAAAAAAACTAAAATATTTAGTTTTCTTCAAATGATTCAACATGCACTTCCATTATGTTTAACAATATCATGGGTATATGCATTTGCAATGTTAACACAAAGTATAGTTTATGAAAAAGAAGTTCGTTTAAAAGAAGTAATGAAAATAATGGGTTTAAGTAATGGTGTACATTGGATAGCATGGTTTATAACAATATTTAGTCAAACAACTCTTGTTATGGTTGCTGTAACAATAATATTACATTTTGGAAATGTTCTTATGCATTCAAATCCATTTTTAATATTTATTATATTTGAAATTTATGCACTTTCAACAATAAGTCTTGCGTATGAATATAAACAAAAGAAATAAATTAATTTTATTTATTAATTTATTTAGATTTCTTGTTAGTGTTTTTTATTCAAAAGCAAAAATAGCTGCAGCTTGTTCAGGAATTCTTTATTTATTAACATATGTTCCATGTATGTATATATCAATAAGAGAAGATTTAGCACAAGATACAATACCTAAATGGGCTAAAATGTTAGCTGTAAGTTTAAATAAATAATGAAAAGGATTTATTTTATTTTATTTTTTTGCTTTTGTTAGTCTTTATTTTCAACAAGTGCTTTTGGTATGGGAGCTAAATATATTGCATTTTATGAAAATATTGGTACAGGAATACAATTTGATAATATTCGATATAGTCCAGTTGAAGGTGATCAATTTACTTGTTTTGAAACTGTTCTTTTTATGTTATTGGATACATTAATTCATCTTATTCTTATGTGGTATATTGAAAATGTTTATCCAGGTATTCAAAATAAAAAACAAAGAATTTTCTTAATATTTATTTGATAAATTTTATATTTAGGTGCATATGGAATACCAAAAAAATTGTATTTTCCATTTACAATTAGTTATTGGACTGGAGAAACATATAAAAAATCAAATTGGATGGAAAAATTAAAAAAAACAAAATTATTTAATTGGATTAAATGTAAAAAACGTCATATGTCATATCAATTTCATTGGTCAACAACATCTTTAAATCAAATAACAAATGATCCTAATAGAAATCAAAGTATGATAATAAATATATATATTTATTTATTTTTAGTCAGAATAGCTTCTATAGAAAGAAAATACTAGATGTCCTTTGAGTCAATAAGTACAAGCTACAGAACGAAGAAATGATAAAGTACAAAGAGTTCCAACGAGAAAAAACATTCTATCGAAAAGAAAGAAAAGAATAATAATATGAAATATTTATGAAGTTTTTTTTAATTTGTTGAAGATTATTTCGAACATTATGAACATGCTAATGATCAAACAATTGGCGTTCGTTTAAAAAATTTAACAAAAATTTTTGATAAAAAAAAATTTGCTGTACAAAATCTATCATTAGATTTATATGAAGGTGAAATACTTTCATTTCTTGGACATAATGGAGCTGGGAAAACAACAACTATGTAAATATTCAAATATTTATAAAAAAATAAAATAAAATAAAATCCTTTTTTTTTTATTCAGGTCAATTTTAACTGGTTTAATACCAGCCACATCAGGAACTGCAACTATCTATGATCAAGATATTAATGTTGATATGGATAAAATACGGAAAAATCTTGGATGGTGTCCTCAACATGTATATATATATGTTATTTTTTTTTAAATATATATATTTTTTTTTGAATAGAATGTTCTATTTGAAAAATTAACTGTTGAAGAACATTTATTATTTTTTTCAAAATTGAAACAAGTTCAAAGTAAAGAAATGAAAAATATGATTGAAAAGTAAATAAATAAATTTGTTTATTTATTTATATAAAAAGAATTATTTTATTTTTAGTATGTTGGCTGATATTGGTTTAACACCAAAACGTAATTCAACTGTTTCAACATTATCCGGTGGAATGAAAAGAAAATTATCTGTTGCAATGTATATCTATTATTTTGTTAATTTTCGAAATTTAAACTTTTTTTTTTATAGGGCTTTTGTTGGTGATGCAAAAACCATAATTCTTGATGAACCAACAGCTGGTGTTGATCCATATGCAAGGCGTGCTATATGGGAATTATTAATTAAATTAAAACAAGGACGAACGGTATTATTAAGTAGTCATCATATGGATGAAGCTGATGTTCTTGGAGATAGAATTGCAATTATTTCAAGTAAAATTTTCATTAAATTATTTTTTTTTTGTGTTTATTCTTTTTTTCATTTATTTATTTAGATGGAGAATTAAAATGTTGCGGAACATCACTTTTTCTTAAAACAACATTTGGCGAAGGTTATGTTTTAACATTAGTTAAAAAAGGTATAAAAATGATTATATTTTTAAAATTTATTATAAAAAGTTTTATTTTATTAGATCCATGGATGGCGTCAAAGGATGATGTTACATCAACTATAACACAATGTATATCAAATGCATATCTTAAAGAAGAAACAAGAAAGTAAATTGAAGAATATATTTATGTTGTAAAGAGTATTTGAAAAGTTTTGTTCTTCGTTTATATTCATTTATTATTTGATTGAATTTTATCATCCGGTTTGAATGAGTGAACTTGAAAAGCATCCTGCCAAGACACCATGCTTAATTGAAATACAGAAAATTAGTCTTTTTTTTTATTATTTCTCCAGGACGAAGAATCCAAACGACGGATCCTATAGGGTTTCCTGAAGAGTTCGACAGGAAATTGTCAGATATTATTTGAAGCCTATGTGGACTAATTGTCACCTATGATATCAAAATCGCGATCACATCGCTAGAAACTGCGATTTGTTTCCGGTTTTCATAGGAAACCGCCATTATTATAATAACAATGATGGCTATCCATTCGAGTTCTAATACCAGAATCTAGGACTGTAAGTGCGTCTCGACATGTATAAGACCGTGGTTTGGAATGAGGGTCATATAAGTTTCTTAAGATGAGTTAAAAATGATTCCTTCTTCTTATTCATGGTGTTATCTGATAGGATGAATTTAATCCGAGCCATTTTCTTGAATATTATTTACAAGTTCATCATATTCCACTTGAGCCACATGAAGTGAGCCTAAGTATATTACTGTCAATGCGTTGTCAGATCAACTCAAGCCAACAGTAGCGCACTTAGGCTCACTTTTCAGGACCTTCCATTTGTTAACAAATACAGTTGTTGTATTTGAACCCAAAAGGATTCGATTACTACTGCAAAATCCTAATGTACGAATCAACTCTCGCTAGACGATGTAGAATGTGAAATTAACTGACTGTTGTATCATACCCGATGGTTAATCAAGCAAATCATCTTAACACATTTCAACACCTTTTTGATCTGATTTTATAGACACCAAAAAAAATTACTAAAAATATGATTTTTTAAAAACATAGAGCATTGAGTCATTACTGAAAAACAAATCACTTCTGTCTGGTCGATAACTTTTCGGATGATTTAGAAGCAATGAATCGATCATATGAGTTTTCTTTATTTATCTTAACCAAGTGCTTTGATGGTTGAATTTCGTTAGATTCTAATAAAATTCAATAAAATCTAATAGGTTCCAACTAAAAACATTTGACCTGAATGAAAACTTATATAGAAAAAACTATGGAACAACTATCAAAAAACTAAATTATTTATAGATCATAATTATTGAAGAAATTAAAAGGAGAAGTATTGAGACAAAATCTTTCTATTTTGGTTAGATATGACATCTTGAAAGAGTTTTTTAAAGTTTATTCGTATTGAAAAAAAACTCGGTATATGTTTCATAAAATTAATTGACACAAAGTCAAATCCAATAATAAAAAGATATATGACAAAAATTTTTTGAAATATCTTTTTTGAAACATTATCTGGAAGAGTGTTGAAGTGTTTAGAGGGAGAAATTTGCACTCTCCCACAGACGTAACAGACACAACAGACATCTTAGCAAAGCTCCCGTTACAGACCGTGACCGACGGACTAGAGTAGCGTCACAGGTCGTGATCGACAGAATATTATAAGACGTCATAGAGCGAGATAGATGGATTTTTGCGGCTATCATACAGCATGAGAAATGCAGTTCGAAACCTATCATATATGGTGGCATGCGTCTTCAAGAACTATCAGAGATTATGTATAAACTAAGTCTAGTTAAAATATCTTTGGAGTATTTCCTTGTTGAAATTCGATGCTGCGATGTAAGGAATAATGGCCAAGTATATCCGAATATACATCAGACACGGCTTTGAAGTAACTAGTAAGAATAGGTACATTGTGTTCCACATATTTAATCCCGCCAAGAATTTCGCTAACAGCTTTTAAATATATATGTATATAATTCTTTTAGGGAACTTCAATATGTTTTACCATTAAAAAATCGTCATTTATTTCCTGAATTATTTTCAATTCTTGATTCACGAAAAGAATCTTTATCAATAACAGGTTATGGTTTACAAGATGTTTCATTAGAAGAAGTTTTTCTTAAAGTTACCGAACAATATAAAAAATCACCTAATGCAGCAGAAGTTGAAGCTCAATTAAATAATAATAATAATGAAGCACAAGAAAATAATACTGATTTACCATCAACACTGTAAATTTTCTTCTTTTTTTCTTAATAATAAATCTGTTTATTTATTTATTTATTTAGGGATGCAACGCCAACACCAAAATTAGGTATAAAAAATTTTCATTTTTTTTTCTCTTTTATTAAAATTATTAATTATTTTAGATCCAATTCAAGAACGTGCAACTGGAACACGTCTTTACGCTAAACAAGCATTAGCAATAATAATAAAACGTTTTATTTTTAATTATCGTAATATGCGTGGTTTAGCAACACAAATTTTATTACCAGCATTTTTTATAACTGTTGCAATGACTGTTGCATTAACAGCACCTGGTTTTGCTGATCCACCACCAATAATATTATCAACAGCAATGTTTTCTCATTTAAATTATTTATATACTCCTGTATCAGGTATAAATGATTATAAATTAAAAAATCTTTCACAAATTTCAACAATAAATGCTAATCCATATGATTTATCTGAAACAATTCGATATACATCTGGTATCGGTTCAACATGTTTACTTAATGATCCATATATGAATCAAACAAAATTATTCTATACAAATTTAACTGGTTTATCATGTGATAAAGTTTATCAAAATGATTTTGATTCTTATGAAATAGATGATATTAATTGGTTAAAATATTCAGAAAATAATCAAACATATTTTAATCGTACATATTCATTAGATAAAACAACATTAAATAAATATTATATACCATGTCAATGTTCAAGAAGTCAATCAAGATTTATATGTCCAATATTTCCTTATAAACCAGAATCAAATCGTTTATTAACAAATGATAGAATATTAAATATAACAAAAGAACAAAATGAAATTCTTTATTATTTATATACAGCAGATAATCATCATTTAGATCGTTATGGTGGTTTATCTTTTGGTTTATTACAAGATTATGTACCTGATGAGTATCCAATTAATAAAGATAATCATGTTTTACATAAATTAGCTGTTAAAAATATTGCTAAAATATTTACTAATCATAAAGGTTATCATAGTTTACCATTATATATTAATATTATGTCGAATATTATTCTTCGAGCTAATTTACCATTAGAAAAAGGACTTCCATCTGCTTATGGTATTACAACTATTAATCGTAAGTAGAAGATATATTTTGATAATTGTTTTGTTTTTGTTTTTTAAAAATTCATTTTGAGAATAGACGAAATCGAAATCAAGTAATTAGAATTTTCAATCGATTTCTCTTGATTTTCTAAATTTTATCTTCTCAGAAATAGATGTTTAAAGATTAACTACTTTCTATAAGGATTTTTTTTTATAAGATAATATGAAGAAAGTATAAAAACGAATTTGATAGATAAGTGATGCCTAATAATTAAAATATTTTCTAGTAAAACAATATTTTTGAAAAATGAAGACAGTTTAAATCTGAACTATTTATATTCAATACATTCCTATTCTATCGAATAGTCTTATTTAATTCAAATCAATTTTATAAATAATAATTTTGTTATAATATAATTTTAGATCCAATGAATGAAACAAATAATATGTTATCAACAGAATTTATTTTACAAGGTTCTGATGTTGTTATTTCAATATTTATAATTGTTGCAATGTCATTTGTTCCAGCATCATTTACATTATTTCTTGTATATGAACGTGCAACAAAATCTAAACATATACAATATATAAATGGTCTTTATCCATTAGTTTATTGGTTAACAAATTTTATTTGGGATCTTTTAAATTATTTATTACCAGCAACATGTGTTATAGTTATATTACGTTTATTTAATGTTCCAGCTTATGTTGAAGGACAAAATTTTCTTGCTGTTATAAGTTTATTTATAATGTATGGCTGGTCAATTATACCTGTGATGTATCCATTTAGTTTTCGATTTACTGAACCAAGTAGTGCATATATATTTTTAATTGTTATTAATTTATTTAGTGGTATTACATGTATATATACATCTTTTTTTCTTGAAATATTTGCTCTTGGTAGTCCATCAACATCAACATTGAGTATTATAACAAAAACAATAAAGAATGTATTTAAAATATTTCCTAATTATTGCTTAGGAAGAGGTTTAATTGATATTGCTTATAATGTAAGTTAAATAATAAAATAATTTTCATTGTATTAGTATTAATGATTATTTTTTAAAATATTGAATTTGATAAGTTTATCAGTTGAACAGTTACGCCTTCAAATTTTCCTTTTTCTATTTATATTTACTGGTAGTGTACATGTCAAACCGATAGTCTTACAGATGTAGTAGAATAAGCGTATGTATGTATCAGCACTACATTATGTTATGATCTTCATCTTCGATTAAGAAAGAAAAGTGAACAGTGATTACGAAAAATGCACTACTGCTACATATTATCGGAAAACTACCTTTTTAGCAATCGTTTTTTTTTCCTTTAAATTAGTTAGTAGAAACTTTGAAACATGTTAAAGTATAGTTATGTTGATTTATAAAAATAAAGATTCAAAAAATTCTTTTTTTTTTTAAATAGGATTATTATAATTCATTTTATAAAAAAACTGGTTTAAATGATCGTATTCGTACACCATTTATTTGGGATATAACTGTATCAAATTTAGTATCAATGGCATTATGTGGTTTTGTTTTTTGGATATTAACATTATTACTCGAATATGGATTTTTTTATAATCCAAAAATTCCTGATGCATTACCATATTCACATTTAGATGAAGATGATGATGTTGCATATGCACGTAGACAAATAATAAATAAAACAAATAATGATAATATATTAATTATGTCTAATTTATCAAAATGTTATCGTACAAAACGTAATAAAAAATTAATTGCTGTTAATAATTTATGTATGGGTATACGTTCAGGTGAATGTTTTGGTTTATGTGGTGTTAATGGTGCTGGAAAAACGACAACATTTCGAATGTTAACTGGTGATCTTCGTCCAACAGCTGGTTATTCATATGTACATGGTTTTGATAGTATTAAACAAAAACGACAAGTTTTTAAATATATTGGATATTGTCCACAATTTGATGCACTTTTTGATGAATTAACACCTGTTGAACATATGTTATTAATGGCACGTTTAAGAGGAATTTATTGGAATAATGAAAATGAACATGTACAACAATTATTAAAACGTTTAGATCTTTGTGAATATTTAAATATACCTGTAGGAAAATTATCATTAGGAAATCGAAGAAAATTATCAACAGCTATGGCACTTGTTGGAAATCCTTCAATTGCATTTTTAGATGAACCAACAAGTGGAATGGATCCATCTTCAAGAAGATTTTTATGGAATGTTATTAGACGTTTAGTTAAAGAAGGAAAATCAATTATACTTACTTCACATAGGTAAATTTATTTTATGAATAAAAGAAGAAAAAAATAAATAAAATTCTTTTTTTTTTTGTAGTATGGAAGAATGTGAAGTTCTTTGTTCATCAATTGCAATAATGGTTAATGGTTGTTTTCGTTGTCTTGGTTCAACACAACATTTAAAAAATCGTTTTGGTGATGGTTATACAATAAAAATTCGTTTACAATCATCAACAAATTCAACAATAAATCAAATAATTCTTGATAATTTTTCATCTAATTTTATATTAAAAGAACGTCATATGAATATATTACAATATGAAATAGCTGAACAATATGTTTCATTAAAAGATATTTTTTCTAAACTTGAAAATTTATTAATTAATCAATATATAACTGATTATAGTGTATCACAAAATACACTTGATAATGTATTTGTTAATTTTGTACGTGATCAATGTGATACATTACAACAAACAAGAAAAAAATCTAAACGAAGACAAGAAGATTTTAATGATATTATTGATGATACATTTGATGATGGATCATTTGTAGTAACAAGATCAACAAGAAATCCTACAAATAATGTAAGTCTGGAAAGAATGCCAACGAATATCGCTTGTAATTGCAAAACAAATCCAAATTCTCTTGAAATATTGGATTGTTCAAAATTGTGATAAAATTATTTCACATATGAGTCATTGCACTGTTAGTCATCATTATGATAATTTAACCGGTTTATTCTATTTAAAAATTTTTTCATATAAAAAACAAAAATTTAATAGAAAAATAAAAAATAAATCTCTGGTATTATATAAATTGATAGTCGAAAAAAAAACTTTTTTTTTTCCTTCTTCAATTACGAATAAATTGCAAAAAACGAATGTTTGTCTTTCTGTTCGAACATACAATCGAATCTGAAGTTTAAAATCAAAAATATTTCTTTATTTTTTTATTTTTCATTAAAAAAAAAACCACTTATATATTCGGTGAATTATCAAAACCGTACAATGACTCAAATATTTTCTTTTTTGCACGTCTGCATAGCCATTCACTTGGTATAAATTTTTTTTTTGCTTGGCTGCTTTCTTTTTTGCTATTGCTTTTTCTTTTTTCTTCATTATTGGAATACTCATTTTCCTGTTTGTGCAATATTGATGACAACATTTTTCTCTGGTATATGTAAGTTTGGTTTTTGTTGTTTCTCCTAAAAAAAAAAATCATTTGTTCGTTTTATTATTATTATTTTTTGTTTTTCGTTTCTCATTTTGATATGTGATGCTCAGTGTTTGTGTTTTCTTGAAAGAAAAAGACAAAAAAAAAATAAAATTTTATTTTTTCTAATAAAAAACAAAAACGAAAGAAAAATAAATCAAGAACTACTGCTGCTCACTACCCAGCTTCACACCAATCAAATGCATGCACAAAAAAAAAATCTTTACTTTATGTTTAGACGAGTAAATTTATATTTTTCTTTGTAGGATCGACAACATATAATCGATTATATCGAACTTGAATGTTAAATCGACTCAATGTGATCGTTTTGTCTAGTCAAGAATGACTATTAATATATTTCTTTTTTTTTTTCATTCTCTTTTCTTTTTAATGTGATATATTGTGTTACCTTATTCTATTTTAATCCATATGTACAAAAAAAAAGGTACAAATAACAAATAACTATACGCGCGATTGGATGTATGTGAATGTATACATTTTTATTTGTCATTTTATTTTATTAGACTTTGAACTTCTTGTATACAAATTTTTTTAGATTTGAGTAAAATGCAAGTAGAAAAAGTTATTGAATATATAACAAAATGGCTTAAAGATTATCATGAAATTAGTCATGCAAAAGGTTTTGTTGTTGGTGTATCAGGTGGAATTGATTCAGCTGTTGTATCAACATTATGTGCTCGCACTGGTTTACCAGTACTTGTTTTAGAAATGCCTATTAAACAATCATCAACTGAAGTACAACGAAGTAGTGCACATATTAATTGGTTAACATCAAATTTTCCAAATGTAACAGGTGGTGAAGTTAATTTAACTGAAGTTTTTGAAACATTTGAAAAAACAGTTAGTAAAAATGCAGTTAATGAAGTTAATCCTTATACAGACGTTGCATTTGCTAATATGAGATCACGTTTACGAATGGTAAAAATGATTTATTTTATATTGAATATAGTCTAAATCAATTTTAGGTTAATTTATATTACTTTGCTTCACTTAAAGGTTATGTTGTTGCTGGTACTGGAAATAAAGTTGAAGATTTTGGTGTTGGTTTCTTTACAAAATATGGTAAATATTTAATAATAAAAGAAAATTTTTTTTTTATATTTTAATTTGAAGGTGATGGTGGTGTTGATATTAGTCCAATAGCTGATTTAATGAAATCTGAAGTACGTGCTGTTGCTGCTAAATTAGGTGTTTCACAAGAAATAATAAAAGCACCACCAACTGATGGTCTATTTGGTGATACAAGAACAGATGAAGATCAAATTGGAGCAACTTATGATGAACTTGAATGGGCTATGAATCATCTTGATTTAGCTGATGCAAAACAAGGAGAAGTTACATTAACTGATAGACAAAAACGTGTTTTAGAAATTTATAATCAACGACATACTGCTAATTTACATAAAATGGTTGAAATTCCACGTTGTATTATTCCACCAGAATTAAAAGCTAATCAAGCGTAATAATCAAATGAATTATTAATATTTTTCAATACAAAATAGAAAAGAAAACATTTTAAAAAAAATAGAGTTCATTATTGTAATTGTATTCGTTTAATTAGAATATCTTTTATTTTATACTAGTCTTATTCTTTTTTTTTTTTATAGAAAAATATTCAAGCTTGTTAACAGCTAATTTTTTATATCTAAAAGAAAATCTTATATGTTCTCACTATTTCCATAATACCATTTGTTCCTTTCACTAGTTATTCAATAAAAAAAAAGAAAAGATTAATAAATCTTTCACCATGATTTACCTAGAAATTTAAATAACCCCTGTATCAAAAGTCTTGAGAAAAAATGTTTGTTCAGTTTTCGGTCATTTAGAAGTAACTTGCGAAAATGAAAAGAAGTCAGTTAGAATCAGTATGCGATGCTCTTTCTAAATGGTTATTCAGAATTCTTTTTCTGGCCTGAAGTTGATACACAAAGAGCAAATTTTTGATAGACACCAAAAATGACATTTGTACAAAATACTAGTTTCAAAAGCCTTGGTGAATATATTTACTGTTATTTCGGACATTGAAATCTAATTGAAGAAGATCAAAAGTAATCGATCAAAACCAGAATTTGATGCTCTTTCCAAATATATCTTTAGAACTTTGCTCTGATTTATGGGGTGGGTAGCTTTAAGCAAATACCCGAATAAATAAAAAATATCGTTTGCATCACACAAATTGGCTTTTAACTCTCACGCATCATTTTTCTAAAAAGTATTTTGAGTAGTTTTCACTATCTACTGTTGTAGAGAATTTCATGCTCTACAAAATTATAGATTGCAACAAGCTAGAAATAGTTTTTGAAATACTACTCTTTATATAAAACGACATTTTTTACAATAATCATTTTTAACGAATTTTCATACTTGAAATGTAACAGATCCTGATGCTTTCCAATGATATGTAGAGAGCAAAGTCAATTGGGTATTTTGTAGAGAAAGCTTCACTCTACAAACTAGTATAGAAAGACACTTTCTTATAAGTTGAAGTACGATAGTTTTAATAAAAATACAACAATGAACTACATGAAATATCGTGTACAAACGTCACTTTTAGCACCGATCAAAGATTTGTTCTTAGTGTATCAACTTCAAGACAGAAAAAGAATTCTAAATAACCATTTAGAGAGAGCATCGTATGCTGATTCTAACTGACTACTTCTCATTTTCTCAAGTTACTTCTAAGTGACCGAAAACTGAACAAACATTTTTTCTCAAGACTTTTGAAACAGGGGTTATTTTATACGAAATATGATTATTCATTGCATGAAACAATTTTTTCGTATTAATCATCATTACTTTTCTCGACTTTCTAAAATTTTTCATGAACCACACAGTATTATTAAAAATAACCAAGTATATAACCTTCAAAGTAAAATTTTGACCATTCAGTTGAGAGAATCACCGTAAAGCATATTCTATAAATCTTTCACGATCGTACTATTCTGTGGCAATCACAATAATTAACTGAAACAAATATGTTTTTTTTCTAATTATCAGAAAAATTCATTTTTAAATTAGATAAATTTCTTGTTCAAATGATCCGAAAGAAACAAAGAAGTTATAATATTGTTTTTTTTTTTTAGATATTTAGGAGAAACAGTATGTATTAATTTATATAAGGGATACGCCAGATTGAACAGCCATGCTTTGTATGTCAATATTCATTCAACTAATATTTTGTATTTTGAAAAAAATAAAATATACAACAAGATACAGTGTGAGAAGCTCAACAATTCATAAAGAACAATTATAAAAAAATAAAATAAGAAAAAATAAGCTTATCTTATACAAAAACTAATCTCGTTTTCGCATGATCAAAATTTTGTTCTCTTTGAAGGGAAAAAAATGAACTATAAAGAAAAGTAATCTTATATAAATTTTGGAACTTCTCACGCTATATCTTGTGATATATATTTTTTAGATACAATGTATTCCGCGAATGAAAATTGAAATGCAAATCTTGCGTATCCAATCTGGTGTACTGATCAAGATTGTGACGGTTTTTGTAAGATATATCTCAATATTATGTATATGTTCGTATTTATTCCATTAGTATACTATTTATTATACATATTAGTCTCATTTATCTTCTGATTAAATGTCTAATCGATATATTATGAATTTTTTTAGACGATTTCGACCTTTTATGAGAAAATGAGGATGATTTTACTGAACGTGTGACTCGTTCTTAGGTATTTACTGGAAAACTAAATTGTGGGTTTCGATTTGAAAATTTGTTCGTAGTTGGATTTTGTGGCTCATAAAATGTTCTGAAAGTATTGATCTAAACGAATAATCTTGTCTTAAGACATTGAAGTTTTAAGTAATACCAATTTTTTGTGATCTGGCTCGGTCTGAAGTCGAAAAAGTTTTTGTTGATTTAACCCAGTCTGCTCCAATCTGAGTTTAAAGATTTTTTTTGATCAATCAAAGCAAGCTATCTCATGCAAAATCACCCGACATTTTGTGACTTGATTCGAGGCGGTTTGAGTCGGATACTAGTTGCTACGGTTCAAGCAATCATCCGTTGACATTTGCTTGAGCACATGAAAACTGAAAATATCCTTTGATGCTCTTATTTATCATTAAATAAATAAATGAGAAATACTACAAATAAGAACAAAAATGTATCATTTAATAGAAGTAAACTAAAATTTATTGTGAAAAAGTAAATACCACATATAATGTTATTTAATATAATCAAACAGTAATTATTTTGAGTGGAAACAATCAACTTTGGCTCAACTTTAAGTATAATAAAACATGAGTAGAATTATTCCGTATACCATAAGAAATAGATTGAACCAATATAAAATATCAAAGATCGAAACTAAATCGAATTGTTGAATAATTGTTTTCTTCATTGCATGCTATTATACTATTACTTGTATCATTATACAACGTGTCATTTTCTGTTGATTTATTGTAAAATTGCAAACTTTAGAGAAGAATACAATAGAATAGGCCATTATCATGATTATCTGATTGAAGATTTGTTGAATTGTTAAATGTATTTGGATTAAAAAAGAATTTAATTCGTTTTTTTGTACAAAATATTTACCTTTTTGTAATAAATAGAGAATTAATACAGTCTTAATGATTTGAAGACTTTATTTATCGATTGATAAACTACATTGTCTTATTATACTCATTTTACAATATATGTTATAACTCTTTTTTTGATACTTTTGATAACTTTTTCTTCTCGATCGATTTACTATAAGAACGTATAAAAGTCGAAATAAATCGCTTTTTAAAATAAATTTACATTTCACATATAAAAATGAAGATATTGTTGTTTTAATAGAAGTTCAATAAAATCTAGATACTTCTGTTCGAATAGATTTGAAGTTTTTTGAGTCGCATCACATGTCTAGTAAAGCGAATTTTTGTTGATGACACTATACCTTATCAAATTTATTGAAATTTAAGTTATTGAAGAATAGATTCAGGTGGAAACGGACGGAAAAAGAACACGTTCACAAAGTGTTTTTTTTTCTATTCATTTCAACCTATGGACTTAAATTGAAATCATGAGATACTAAATCCAAAGTATGAATTTGATGCATCCCTATCTATTTGTTTCAATCTCTATAAGATATTTATACTTCGAGTTTCATATTGTGTATAGTCAAAGAGTAATGGTTGAAATATAACATTGATCATGATAAATACAAAATCTTGTAATTGACTAATGAAGTTATTAATGAATTTTTTCTTGTACATATATTTTATTAAAAAATTTCTAATAAAAAATATCACTGATTTATTAAAAACAAAAGTCTCTTTTAAAATACTTATATAATATGTTTCAACATACAAAAAATATATATTTTTTAATAAAGTTGATATCCTTCTTCTATTTTAATTAATTTTGCCAATTTAAATGAATATATTATTGACATAAGCTAAAATAAACAAATTATAAAAAGAATAAATATAAAAGAATTAATTACTGTTAATAAAGATATTATAGTTGCTATAACAATAAGTAGTGTACTTGAAGTTATTCCAGCAGCTACACTATATTTTGCTACAATCACTGGAATAATAAAAATTAATGATGTGACAGCAACAATAACTACAAAGATGAATTCAATTATTGCAATCCAAGCAAACTATAAGATAAAAAAAAACATAGAAAAGATAATTCTTAAAGAAAAAAACAGAACAAGATAAAATTTACGAGTAAAATATAAAATCGATCAAATATAAAAACAACAAAGATATAAGCAATGACATAAAGTATTATAAAAACACCTAAATTAAAAAAGAATAATTATTTATAAATGATCAATGATATATTTACCAACAATAATACCGCATATCAATGCACCTGTTACTATACCATAACGTATTTCTGCAGGAAATTGAGTATAAGTAATAAGATTATAAATTTTTTTAGCACAATAAAGTATTGCAACAACCTTAATAAAGAAAAATAAATCATAATTAGTTTTATATAAAAATTTTTTTTTTAAATCTTAAAATAGACAATAAATAAAATTGTTTTATCATATTTAGATTTATTTATTATTCTTTTTTATATTCAATATTTTTAACATACTAATTTAATTGTAAGAAGAAGAATAAGTATTGCTCGTAATTGCCGTATATTTCTACTTCGATTTGCAAATCGATCATTTATTGCATCTAATATATAAGTAGATTTCATTTTTATTTTCGTGGTTATTGCTTCAAATTGTATTTGAATGAATTTTTTTAATTTCTTACTCTTAAAATAAATAATAGCTACTATAATATTATAAAAAAGAAATTATCGATATATATAAACAAGAACGTGATTCAGCTAATGTAGATGAAAGAATAAAAAGCACATATATCGTCGAATATTATGTTACTTTTTGAGTCTGTTTATCCTGTTCGATTCAAAATTATGTCACGTGTAAATGCATTCTATTAACATCGTCAATGCGTATGCATATATCGTGACGATTCATGGCTTTTATTTATGTATATCTATAATATGTCATTAAATAATAAGGGCAATAATGTACAACAATAAAGTATCAAATGGGATGCAAGAATTAAACAAAATTCATCGTTATTTCTTTTTTTTGATTTAATAAAAATAAAGGAATATAAAGTAAAAAAATATTCAAAAGAGAATAAAACATTAATATTAGTTGAGGAAATCATCAAGACCATCAGAGAGATTGCACTAGTGATACAAAAAATATCAAAAACGTCTAAGATATGAACTTGAAAATTCAGTATTATTAAAAGCAATTACTGTTAATAGAAGACTGGCATTTTTTGTGACTAATTTGATTATATCAAGTAGTGATATATTGACTAAAATTGTATCAGTAAATATGTTTGCTAGTATGAACATATTTCCAGCTACTGAGATGCAATTATATTTACTTCCACTATATATAAGAGTATCAATTATTATTTCCATTACAAAAGCAGCAATCATAAAATCGAGAATTGTCATCATAGTATCTGCTACTGCTATAACTATATCGATAATAGCCTTTGTACAATCGTTAGATGTTATTGAACATCCAGTGTCTAAACAAATAACGGGTTGAGACAATGGACAATATTGTCAACAAATGGGACTATTACCATAATACCTAATAGCCCATAAAGAATTATACTGTTTGTATTTTGGAAATTTCTACTCTATTATTCATGCAATTAAAATACTTTTTATTATGAAAACTTAGCACTTGAAATCATCTACGAAATCATATATGATTAGGTCTAAAAACTATTTTAGATATATTTTAAAAAAAAATATGAAAGATAAAGATGCACAAAAAGTTGTAAAAAGAAACGGGTTGTACATAATGAATGATCATACTTTGCATCCCATTTTTATTATTTCACTCTATTAAAAAAAACCAAATATATCAACATATGTAGTGTGAAAAGTTCTACAATTTACTTAAGATCGTTTTGTAGTTACAATTTTTTTTATTTTCAAAATGGACGAAATTTCGATCGTGTAAAAATGATTTATTTTTCTGAAACAAAATAAATTGATTTTTTTCTTCTGATTTCATCTTTTTATAATTGTCCTTTGTAAATTTTAGAACTTCTCATACTGCATCTATTGGTATGTTTTATTTTTCGCATAGAGTGTTTTGAATTTGTAGAGTTACTTGTACATGATGAATATGGTTTTGCAATTACTTTGCTTTTATTGTAATCATCAGATGAAAATTCTGGAACATTTTATCCAATACAAAAGATGCCAACAGTCATTATATTACAACAATCTTACTAGTATATACGACCCATTCCTATATATCCATCGAGATATTTAGGATAACAAAGAGGAGTACTTTAATCCGATGCATTAGCAGGACATGCATTTAATGGATGATCAGCATCTGTCCGTACATTCATTGATAACAAAATGGTTCATATTTACGAAATATTTCATGTGTAATACATTCAATAATCGATGTTGTATTCAATTCAATTATTTTAATTAAATTACTATTAATAATCGTTATTTGACTCACGAAAACTAATAGAAAAAACCTCATAAAAATCATTTCACTTTATTTATATTATTCTATTAATTTTCAGTTTTTTTAGTCTATATTGTTCAAATTTTATCGTAGAAAAAACATTATACATAGGAATTTTCATGTACTATATACACACACAGTTGTTGAATTGTATACTTCAATAAGTAAACAATAATTTTTTAAATTCAAACATATTTTTTATTTATTTTAAATATTTTTAAATAATATAACATAACATAATGATAAAGCATTTTTTTGGTCAAAGATAAAGATATAAGAGCTAAGTTAAATATTATATAGAAAGAAAATAATGAAGGAATAAAAGTATATTCATTTTGTTATCAAAATCTAAAGGTATGGACCGACAATCAAGTCGTTTTGACTGGGCTCATTCATCTTTTTTACGTGTATTTCATGTTTTATTTTGGTGGTGGGTTAATCCTATACTTTCTTTAGGTTATAAACGTGAATTAACTGATGAAGATCTTGATGATTTATCGTTAAATGATAAATGTTCTATATTATTAGATAAACTTCGTTATTATAGTGATAATAATATATGGTTAACAAATACAACAACATGGCGTATAATAATGCAAGCTTTTTGGAAACAATCTGTTTTTGTTATATTTCTATTATTACCATATAATGCATCACGAGTTGCTCAACCATTACTTCTTCGACAAATTGTTTTATATATAATTGATCAAAGATCTCAACCAGATCCATCATTAAAATCATATAAAGCTTATATTGGTTATTTTTATGCAATAGGTTTATTTGCTTGTTCAGCTATACAAGCATTTTTACATCAACAAGCTTATTTTCGTACAACACGTATGGGTATGCGTGTTCGTAATAGTTTATCAGCAATTATTTATCAACATTTATTATCATTAAGTACATCATCTTTACAACAAAAAATAACATCTGCACAAACAATTAATTTAATTGCTAATGATGCAAGTAAATTTGAAGAATTTTGTCAATATATGCATTATCTTTGGGAAGCACCACTTCAAGCAATTATTGCATTTGGTTTAATATGGTGGTCAATTGGTTTTTTACCAACATTATTTGGTTATGGTGTACTTGTTCTTCTTATACCATTACAATTAGCATTTGGTCGACAATTTAGTCGATATCGTAAAACAACAATGACATGTGCTGATAAACGTGTACAAGCAGTAAATGAAATTGTTAATGGTTGTCAAATTGTTAAAATGTATAATTGGGAAAAACCAATGGAACAACGTGTATATGATTTACGTCAAAATGAATTAAATAGTATTCTTCGTGCTAGTCGTTTACGTGCAATTAATATGGGATTATATTTTTCATCATTACCACTTATATCATTAGCAACTTTTGGTGGTTATTGGCTTATGAATCATCATTTAAAACCAGTTGATATATTTACTGCATTAACTTTTTTTGGTTTAATACGAGTACCTGTAACAAGTTATTTACCAGTTGCTATTGAACGTTTTGCTGAAATGTTAGCAGCATCAAAACGTATTGATACATTTATGAGATTAACAAAATTACAAAAACAAACAACATCTGAAATACACGAACAATCAATAGCAATATCAATGAATAATGCATCATTTTCATGGACAGAAACAATTTGTTTATCTAATCTTACAATTAATATTAAATCTGGTACATTAATAGGTATTGTAGGTACTGTTGGATCAGGTAAATCATCATTATTATCTGCTATTTTGGGTGAAATGACATTAGTTAATGGTGATTTAAAAGTATTTGGTTCATTTTCATATGCTGCACAATCACCATGGATATTTGCAGATACTATACGAGCTAATATACTTCTTGGTAAACCATTTGATGAACAACGTTATACAAATATAATACAAGCATGTTGTCTTGATGTTGATTTTCTTACATTTGGAGATATTAGTGATTTAACAGTAGTTGGTGAAAAAGGTGTTAATATTAGTGGAGGACAAAAAGCTCGAATTTCATTAGCAAGAGCATTATATACTGATGCTGATATTTATTTACTTGATGATCCACTTGCTGCTGTTGATCAAGAAGTAGCACGACGAATTTATCATCAATGTATTGGATCTAATGGATTATTAAAAGATAAAACACGTTTATTAATAACTCATCAAACACATTTTTTTGATGAATCAATTAATGAAATAATATTTTTAAAAAATGGTCAAATTGATCTTGAAGGACATATTGAACAAAATATAAATATTCAATCAACAACAAATAATAATAATAATGAAGAAATAAATCAACCATTATTAATTGATTTATCAAAATCTACTAAAGATAATAAATCTATTATTGTTAATGAAACATCTACTATTGGTGCTGTAAATTGGTCTGTATGGTATAAATTATTTTCTTCAACACCTCTTGGTTGGTTTGGATTTTTTTT